>JAKTSX010000029.1:0-46582 GCA_030580455.1 Barnettozyma sp. UFMG-CM-Y5996 | reverse complement strand
TGTTGTTGTTGTTGTTGTTGTTGTTGTTGTTGTTGTTGTTGTTGTTGTTGTTGTTCTTCTTCTTCTTCTTCTCTGATTGCTGTGGTGATAGTTTCCATTGATCTGTTAATAGCCTCCTTTTTGGCAGTTGATTTGGTTTCCAGGATGCTCGCTAATGCGGCTAGAGATGGCGAGTTGGTCATGCCAATGGCTCCCGTCTTGTCTTCCTGTAATCTATCCTGGAACTTTACAGAGTCCATCGAATCACTGAGAACAATGCTCTTTCTGAAGGAAGTGGCGTGCTGATCCAAGTCTTGTGCATCAGAGTTGTAGAAGTCACCTTGTAACAAGTCGGGTGACTGCTCTTGCAGGTTGTACATGGAGCCGAATGCGCGTTCCTGTTCTGTGCAACGCTTCTCTTCCCTCTCCACAAGCGTTTCAGCAGTAGCGGCCGCTTTGGTAACTATGTCACCATGTGGCAGTGATGCCGCGGACACCAGCAGCGGTGGAGACGAGAAGGTAGACGTTGGCGCTGAGGAATTATCAGAGTTGGTGTCCTCGTTCTCGTCGAAGCTCATACTGGAAATAGACGAATTCGACACGCCAGCGGTCTGTGCAGACGTGGCGGCTGTAGCTGGCGGGACTGTACTGTGAGCTCTTGATACTTGAATCATTCGAGTTTTCCACTGCTCCTCCCGGCTGTGTTCTGCTGTGTTCCGCTGTGTTGCGCTCCACTTGTGGCCTGCGTTCCCTTTCCGTTCCCTGTGCTTTATATCTCTTGTGAGCACAGACAGCGAGCGATCTTATATGTCTATGACTTCAACTTTCGTGGCCGTTCCGATGGAGCAGGCAACGCGTCTTGGTGGTCCAGTAGTACACAATAAGCAGTCCACAAAGATACTGCAGTTGATCTAGATGAGTGCTGGAGGATGTGAATGGAAGTGAATTATATGAGCAAGGCTCGTTGGTGAAGAGAACTACAACTGAAGTGATGGGGAATTTGATCAGAAGAGAAGTTTACAGGAAAGAAAAAGAAATGTCATACACGGCAGGACACGACGACAGCTCCTTCCACCAAAAGACTTGACCAGAGCGAAAAGTCTAGTCCAGTGGGTCTAGTCCTGCAGCGCGGGGTCTAGTCTCGTAGGGCGGCTGGACTAGCCTTGGTCTGTCCGGCCTAGTCCTGGTCCTGCGGGTCTTGGTATTTGTCCTTCCCACATTTCTTTTTTGGGTCTTTGTGTCGTGTCCTACAGTTCATTGTCTCTTGTCTGTTTTTTTTTTCGTGATTTTATCCCAATTGGGTAAATTGTGGGTAGATTGAGTTACAAGGGAGATGTGGTGTGGGCTCAAATGAGAAGGGGAAGATGGCAGCCAAGATGTCAGTGGCACGTAACTCAGCAGTGCTCAACTCAGGCGCTGGCTGCCGGGGCCGAGCACACAACACCGGAACCAAACGTGGGCGAGGAATGTTGGATCTGGTACACAGCAAGAGATACGCGCAAGAGCCTGCGATGCGGCCTGCGGCTGCGCGCCCCTTTGACTCTTTGTCCCTTCTTTTTTCCTTAAATTACACGCGTCTGTTGTGATCATTGGGATCTCGCGAAAATTGCCGTTTCTGCGGTTTGTTGATATGTAGAGCCACACTGTGTGGTAAAGATAAGATACCAATGGGTGACGGTTACCAAGATGAGAGCGGGAGGGGAGGGAAGGATAGATGCAGCTAGCGGGTGCAGTCTCGGGGAGATCCCAAATACATGTACCTGAGGCGCGGGCTTGGACAGGCGATTGCTACATATCTTTCACTCCTGAACCTGTGGGGTCTCTGTCCCGTTAGCACTATTAAGCTCAGAGGACGTAGCCCATAGCAGACTGGTCTGTAGAATTGAGCACCGTAAATCAACCAGTTTGCACACTGAAAGTTGAGCTGCATGTTAGAAGTTGGCTACAGCTACACGCAAGAGTGCCTTCTGTTTTCTTTCTTCGTTGTATTGTTTACATTAATAAAACGACAATAATAAACAATAGTTATCTGATTAAATGCTTCTCTCGCTAGGTTCCAGAGTGTGGACAGGCTCCTGCTCCTGCTCCACCCCACTAGTCTTCTCCTCTTCAGGATAAGGACTAGCAGGATGCTCCAGTTGTTCTGCTTCGTGGTAAGTTGGAGGGTACAAAAATGGAATCCATGACTGCTTGTACGCCTTGAGACCACCATATTTCCTGGTCGTTTTACTCAGAATGAAGTTCACAATATACAATTGGAACCCATATCCTAATACGACAAATAGTGAAAAGACAAAGGCGCTCCAGACAAAGCCGTATAGTCTTCCACTACCCCACTCCGCACGGATTCCAAACTGAGGGTACGCTTTGTTATAAGCTGATCTCACTTCACGGCCGATGTTGGTGGCAAGGGCAGCTCCAATAGTGGTCATCACATAGCTGAGACATTCTAACAATCCACCAATCCCAAAAAGCAGAGAAAAGGATACTGGTTTCACAAACGATACAAGCACCAGAATCACAGCAATGCCTGTAATTCCCACAGAGGTGACCAGAAGTGCGAAAGATGCCTTGAACTTGGAGTTCATTTCACTTTCACTTGGAAGATCTGGTGGCAGAACAAACTGGACCCTGCTCAGCTCACCTGCAGACAGGGAGTTCTCACCTTCCAGATAAGCTGCATAACGGACAAGGTATCTGTTGGTTCTCAAAGCCTGCCCTAAGTTTGTCATTGCTCCTGCAGAGGACTCGTACTGTGCGACTGTGCCGTTACTGTTGGCAAAAACATGGCCTAGATATCCAATGCGCATGTACCTCTGCAACCCTACAGCCTCCTGCGCATCCTGGAAATCGCCAGCGCCCAATGTAGTATTGAACACTGTGTTGAAGTTGATATTCTCGTAATCGAGCTCAACGAGGAAAGTGTCTATAGATGGAGCTCGGTCATTGGACATGGAGTTTATTGCGAGTGCTAGGAAAAGAAGATGGACCAATATAAAGAATAATGCAACAATACGCAGAGAAATAATGGTCCACTTGATACGCCTATGAGCCCCTGCAGGACTGTAACCTGCAACTGCACCACGACCACCCACTTGGTGATCGCCTGCTTCTACCGTATAAGGCTGTAGGTTTTCTGTCTCCATTCTGAGAAATTGCGAGCTATGGCGATACGAAGCTGTACTCGTGATTAACAATCAATCATCAATCGATTTTTTTTGCTGTTTGTTTATTCACTGTTTGCTCTTTTGTTTGCTTTTTGTCTTGTTTTCCTTTTGTTGTGGACACATCACAGATTAGAGATTAGAGAAATGAGACCAGGGGAATTAAGGGTACTGATGACATTAATTATTAAGATATAGCCTGGAGGATATAAAGATAGGATATAGAGTAACTGAGTCTCGTCTGGTTTTCGTCTGGTTCGGTTCGGTTCGGTTCGTTTCGTTTCGTGTCTTGTTCTTTGTTTTATGCGGGTGGTGCCTGTGGGAAGCCCATCATACTTAGCCAAGGATAGACGAACCTTGGTCCGTACCTTGGGTCGTAGTGGATCTTCATCCTCTCTTCTTGCTCTTGTGCATGCTGAATGGATCTTTCTGTAGTAGCTTTTTCGTCATATGTTGGTGGCATCGGATTGTTCAGATTGTTGAGTTCAACCACCTTCTTGAATTTATACTGTTTGTGGACGTAATAGATTGTTGGAACGCTGATGCACCACACATAAACCAAGATATTGAGTGCAAGCGCGATGTACAAGAAGGCAAACACAACTTCATTAGGTGTGGTGGAACTCATCCTGTAGGAAAGGTAGCGCATGTTCAACTCTTCGCTAAAAGCATGGCAGTTTTTATCAAGGAAAGAAGCACTTAGGGCCGACGTTATTATTCCTCCTAGAGAAAGAGCACCTGCACAGAAATGTAGCACAATCGACCACTTGATGATGGAGAAAGATGTAGGCCTTGCATACAGGATCAAAATGTTCGAGATCCCGAACAAGACTCCGGATAGCAGACATATAATGAATCCTGCGATGACAGAACTCGAACCGATATGGATCTTCTCAAAGTACTGATCAACCCAGTAGGTGAATGTTCCCCCAAAGTTTTCTTCAAGTCTCTGCTTTGTCAGGTTTGGGAGGTTCTCTTCGGTAATCATATCACTATTGTACTCATCAACCAACAGTTGGAATATGTTGAACTTGAAACTGGTGCTCTTACTGCCACACGTTGCAGAGCCATCAGGAGAGATGTTGCAGTATCCAAGAACCCCGATGGCGAAGTAATCAGGCAACCCTGCTCTGTCACGAGTGTAGTTCGCACGCATGTGTTCGGGCGAGTCTCCAACATCAAATATCTCAGTGAGGTTCATGCGGGAAACATCTATCTTTAGAAGTGGGAAACTGTTCCCTGCTGATGGTGAACTGAACAACACCAGTCCATAGAAGATGATCGAAACCGACGTTAAGGCCAATGCGAGCAGATTATGGAATCTGGAAAACAATAACATTTGTACTAACTAGCTGTTCTTTGGCTTGCCTTGGCTTGGATTCTCCAGCCCGTGCTCCTTTTTTCTGTCCGCTACTGGGAGAATGGAGCCTTATATACATGCACCAGGAAACACTCTCAACAATATTTCCCACCTCCAATCCAGTCAGTTACCCCCTGTAGTCATGTAATGCTTGGCAAACCTACTGTGTTCGTCGGCCATGCTAACCATTAACGAGAAAGAAGGAGTCAAGGCTCAAGGATGACCAGCGAGGACCCTTTAATTCCTCCCGGCATACACGTGCTTGTGATACATACATGATACTGCTGTTATGGAAACGAGGGAAAAACGCTTCTGTTTTGAATCAGTCGTTAATGCTGCGCATCATGTGTCATGTGTCTGTCCCCAATTTATCACCGGCGGTGCTAAGGCCTGGTTATTGTGGGATTCTGTCATGAGGGAGTGTAGTGTTTGAGTTCCCTCTGTGGTTGTGTAGACCATGTGGCCACATGCATATATAGACTCTATGCATCAACCCGCAGAACAGAGGGTGACTCTACGTCATGCCAAAACTTACTTTCTGAAAACCTAACCGCCGCGGTCTCAGGGACAACACAACTGATTGCTGACACAGGATGGACTTGACGTAAACAGTTCCAGAATAGGCAATTTCCTCATTCAGAAGTTTCGATTATTTTTCAGTGTTTTTTGAGTTTTTGTGTAGTGATCTAACTTTTCTCCAATAGAGAGAAAGAGAGAGAGAGAGCATGCACATTACATAGGGAGCACACTTCACCATGGTGGATCAAGGTACGTGCACACACTTCTGCTCTCAGAGATCTGTTCTCCGGGATACACGTATCTACAGAGATAAACGCAGCACTAGGGAATGCTTACTGACCGGGTACTTCAACAGGGACACAGCTAGAGAAGATCACAAAGGACCTTTTCCTTACACTCGATAAGCCATACCAGCCAAACTTCCCACTCGACCAGTTCAAGGCTCAAACTTTACCACAACTCAGACCAGAATCTCCAGTAATACTCAATGGAAACCCAATAGGCGGGAGAGCAGCGTTTCAAGAGCATTGGTTCAAGTTCCCGCTGACGCAGCATACGGTCCAGTCAATAGACTATCATCCAATCCCCGGCACTGGCACTCTGATTGTATCTATCTCTGGTAAAGTGAGATTCGACCAGTCAGGCAAGACAAAGACGGGCGAGACTGCGGAGATCCAAACGCCTGGTCAAATACCATCCCAGCCTGCGGCGATGGGCAGTTCGGCGAGATTTTGGAGTTCATGGCACGCTTTTAATTCAAACTTAGTACTGGACGAGAGTATCTTCCAGACAAACGGCAATGCTGAGTGCATTAACTCTCTCAACTGGAAGATTGTTTACGCCCCAGATGACTCCCTGATAACCCTGTAGGATGTGTATATTGATATATATACACCTACATGGGCATTTAGATAATACCTTTGCGGTAGTAGTTCGCTATCAAGACAACTAGTATCATTTCCAGCACGTGGAACCCAAACGACACCCACGTCAAGATGTAGCCGAGACCTGTAGTTACGTTTGCTATACCCAGACTAGTAGCCAACTCATCTAGTTTGAAACTGTACTCAAGGGTCAAGGAAGATAGTAGGAAGCTCGACGCCACATTTAAGAATGCGAGCAAAGTCATGGTAATTACACACCATCTTTCCGTATGCTGAATAAGCTTGTATCTATTGCTAGTAATGGGTACCGTTTTGAGCCTGGAACTTGTAGTGAGGATGATCAAAAGAAATATCAACGTGCAATCAAAGACGAACTGGGTAAAGCTCAAGAACCCAAGTCCTTTAGAAAACTTTTGTAAAAGAATTGCCCAATTGAGATACTCGTTGCTCTGTGTCTCTTTATTAACCAACTTGTTGAACCCATTGATCGCCAACTCGTATGCAATAGCAAAACTGTTTCCCATGATGGAAAGATTGGTTTTCGTCAACTCTCCTAGCTGAACACCAGCATCTCGCACAAAGACAGAGAGTAAATCAAACCCATAACTGCTCATACAAAAGTAATCCAAATTCTTTGTAGACAACCGACAGTACCCTAAGAAGTTGAGTTGGTAAATCGTATCAACACTGAATGCGTCAATGACCTTGTTTTGGTAGTAACTGTCGAGGCTCGAATTGATAAAGTCGTTGTCAGATTCACCAAAATCAATTGCCAAGTAAGAGAGTACCTTCAATGCCTCTCTGACAGTCAACAACGCTGTTTTGGCAGCAGATGACTTATCAGTCAATTGGATGGTCATCTGTGGTACGCATATTCGTCTAACATCATTGCATGTGAAAACAGGAAGACTGGTGATAACCGTCGTACACACTAGGCAAAACATGAGAAGCCAGAAGACAATGAACATGTTCTTTGAGTCGCTAGGTGAAGCAGCGCCGCTGGCTCTAGATTGAACAGGCTTACCTTCGTAATCATTGTTGCGAGGATGGAAGCTCTTCTCATTATTTTTAGAATTAGCTGTAGATCCATGATCACTGAAGCTGTTTTTAGCAATCCTTGACAGTACACCTTTGTCACTATTGGTATAGTTTACTGCACCTTCGTAAGCCATATACTCTACATTCCCATTGCCCCCACTATCCCCATTGTTCGAACTGTTGAAAGCGTGAAGAAATTTATGTCTACTCTCTAAAAGACAGTCTATTCCACCTTCTTGAGATCCATTTGAGGGCTCCTCTACTGCTGATTTGAAGAACGCTGTGTCTTCCTGAGTCGCCACTATTGTCGCTGCTGAAACACTTCTTGAAAGAGGAAGCTTCTCCTCCTCGTTATGAAACGGGGTATTTGCAGAGGTTGAGCCAGCTCTGCTAGCGTCTGTTACATCACTCACCACAGCAACCCCGTAATCATCACTACACCTCGAGACACTCTCTGCCCTGTAGATGAAGGTATTGGGAGACATTCTGTGGGACATGATCGGATTCGAACGGAGCAGAGTGTGCTGAGATGA
Organism: Barnettozyma sp. UFMG-CM-Y5996; assembly: GCA_030580455.1. Lineage (NCBI taxonomy): Eukaryota > Fungi > Ascomycota > Saccharomycetes > Phaffomycetales > Phaffomycetaceae > Barnettozyma > Barnettozyma sp. UFMG-CM-Y5996. The sequence continues at coordinate 39,105 of JAKTSX010000029.1, read as the reverse complement.
GCCGGAAGGTGAAGGTGTTCGAGTGAAACTCATGAAGGACCTGCCTGATATAAATGTAGGTTGATGTTGCACCCCAATACGTGTACGCTCCCTATCAAACTGCGGCTCATTTTCGGCTGATCCGCTGGATTTGAAGGAGTCCAACACAGTTCTCGATCTATCTGTACTTCTCTGATGACTCTCCATGTTATCATTAATGGGAATCCGAGACTGTAATGACACCAACGCAGCACCAAGGGTAAGTGGATGACGATTTTATTCAAATGTGGTCTTCAAGCACCACATCTCTTTGACACACATGCACACATAATGGTTTTGCAGTTGATGAAGCCAAACCACAAATATTGAACAGTATGACGCTTTGTGTACGTCTGTATGTACTTCAGTGTTTGAGTAAGTCCTTGCGCAGTGTGTGGTGTTACTTTTCCAACGAGACACGGGTAAAGGTGTCATCCAGGAACGGGTGTGCCGGATTCTCATCACTGTAAATGTGTGATGGTTTCTTCACTCCACTGGTGGACATGGAGGGGATATGGAACGCCTTAATTTCATTAGGATCGTGCGAGTACGTATACATTTCGATTTCCTCGTCTCCAGCCTCTCTCATGTGGTTACCAATATGACTAGGATAGTGGCCGCGATCACTCTCACTGTTTTCATCATTGGTACCATTTTCGTATTCATCATCTGCTTCCGTTCTGGGTGGCGTCACGCACCAGATAGGCATACACCACGAAGCCATAGAGATAATACACAGAAAGAGAATTGTGTACATCATTCCAAACCATACCTTTCCCATACTCAACTTTATATGATACCGTGAAAGTTCAGTGTGGATTTTCGCTTTGTAGTTGCTGATGATAATCAACATTGCGATAGTGCAAAATCCCATTAATGTAAGAGTGATGATGGAGAGAGTTGCCAAAATATGGCCTAGCACGACTGTCTTGGTTTCCTCTTCTTGCACTAAGCTATTATTTGATTGGCTTCCTGTTTCATGGGTATCGAGTTTAAGGTGATGAGCAGCCACTGAGCGCCGTTTCCATTTGTAGAAGAGATACATGCCTATCAGAGTTGAAACCTCAACCAAGGTTACGAACAGTAATATGCCCGGTATGACACCAAGGACCCGCTCTCTCTGATTTCTCCAGGTGTTATATGAAACAGCGTCTTGTGTGAGTATTTCATCAACAGATGTCAACCTGTTTGCCTCAAGCAACCCCTTTGATATCATAATAGTGCCAAGAACAGGAAAATAGGTTTCCAGGATCATACGGTAATCATACAACTTATCCTCTTCACAGAAGACTTCTTGAGTTGTTGTGTCATATGGTGAGTTATCCAGAGGAGAAACCTTGAAGGCGTTGGTATTGTTTGGCTTGAGTTGCTTGTGGCTTTCATCATGTTTACCCCCGTCACTATCCGACATGTCGAAATATCTCCATCTATATGTGTAATGCACACACATGTTCTTGAGATTAGACTCGATTCGATCAGGGGTATCTAGCAACATAGACGTCGTTAAATTTGTGATTGCTATGATCTGGGATGTGGATAGCCCTTGTCCAAAACCTATATCACCATTAGAATCGAATGTGTCACCCACTGTTTGGTACAGTCCTGTAAAGATGTCCACTGACGACGTATCCAGAGAAACAACTGAGAGGCCCTTATTTACACTCTCCGCCTGGGGTGCCAGAATCGCTATTGTGAACACCAATATGAAGAAACTACTCAGAAACTGGATCCAGATCAAAACCACCCTCTTACTCTTCGGTCTGCTCTTTGCCCACAGATACTTGGGCAGAGATAGCAACCTATGTCCCTCCCCTCTATTCACAGGAAGCTTCATCGTTGGTAATGGTGTGGATCCCAGCCTTCTCCGTAGGTGTCCGAGTTGGTCCGTCTCTTCATATAAACAACATTTTTAAAAATCAATCACTTCTTATTACTCCACGAATATACATACAAACAGGACAGACCAGGTGTGGACAATCTCACTGATAGACACTACCCATACTCTGTTGTACGTACTTGTGATACATATCTGGGTAGAAAGCACAGTCAATAGAGGTGACGATCTGTGCGATCATAGGTTAATTGATAAGCACGATGGCATCAACACCTGCGAAGTTCATTGACTGGACGTTTGACTTCGAGGAAAGCGGCTCTAGCACGCGGCCTTCTAGAAGGGGAGGTAGAGTAGGTGAAAGGATGGTTCTGACAAGAGACTCAGATGGACTGGAAATGCGCCAAGGGGATGCAATTCTCATAACAGATGAGGAGAACATCAAGGGCCCGCCAATCGTGGTGATAATTCAAAATATAGGGATGGGGATAGATGATTACATTGTTGTTAATGCAGTTTTCTTATTGAGGGTGACAGAGGTTAAAAATCCACCACTGGACTCAGATAGACAGGAATTGTTTTTGACTAGCGTGTTGAACAAAGTGTATGTCAGTTCCGTTATAGACAAAGCCACCATACTGAATTTAGAAGAGTTCAAAAAGATTGTCATTGACTCTTCGAACCAGGATACAACTTTCTTATGTCGGAAAGGGTACGATACATACTACCACAGGTTCACTGAAGACATTGATTTTGTAAAAGTCCATGATGGGATCTTGAAGGACTCACATGCAGAGGTTGAGCATTTACGGAATCTTATTGTGAAATCCATGTACAAAGAGAGGCAACCTGCAACTGCTTCTGCTTCCGCTACGGATGGGATCACTTCCATTTCGAACTCTGAAACTTCGGCTACGAAGGCAACTACACAATCAGAAGCTTCAATTGTGAAAGCTACTGCACCAACAGTGACTAAAAGGCCCGAAAGGACAAGAAAGGCAACATTGAGATCTTCCACTACTGCTCCCCCTCAGGTTAAAAGACCTAAACTTAGACAGGTTGTGATATCAATCGACGATGATGATGACATTATTGACAATAACCATAATAATGAAGATATGGACAGCTCTGATATAGACTCTGGGGATCTATTCTCTAGCGACGAAGATGATGAATTCAGATCGAGTATACCTAAAAATTCTACTAGCCAGGATAGAAGCAGAAAGCCTTCATGGTTTGTTTCTAAAAAGAAAGAGAAACTCAAAGGTCCCAAATCCCTCACCCAAGTGGACCCAACTACATCATCGTCTAGAGAGGAGACAGAAGATGTGTCCAGAGATTTAATGAAGCTATTACCATGTCGTGAAAACCAGTTCACAGAGATATACTACCTATTGGAAGGATCTATAGACCTGGCATCTGGCACGTCGGTGTATATCAGTGGGGTGCCTGGTACGGGGAAAACCGTAACAATAAGGGAAGTGATTAAGCAATTGTACAAACTATCCAAAAAGAAAGGATTGAGGGAGTTTGATTACCTGGAGATCAACGGGTTAAAGGTCCTCACGCCACTCCACGCGTACGAAGCCCTTTGGAACAAGATTTCCCCGTCGAAGAAGCTTGCTACAAGTGCCATGACAACAGGGCTGGAATCTTATTTTAAAGACGGAAAGTCACAGAGACCACTAGTTGTGCTTCTGGATGAGCTGGATGAATTGGTTCAACACAGTCAGGATTTTCTCTACAACGTTTTCAATTGGGCAAGTTATCAGGATTCCAAGCTGATTGTTATTGCTGTAGCCAACAGCATGGATCTTCCTGAGAAAACACTATCTAACAAGACTTCATCTCGATTGGGGTTGGCAAGAATAATATTTCCATCTTATACACACGATGAGTTGATGATGATTATCCAATCCAAATTAGAAATTCTGAAGAAACAAGATGTTATTATCAGCTCAGATTCTATTGAATACGCGTGCAGAAAGGTCGCCAACGTAAGTGGCGATGCAAGAAGAGCCCTTCGAATCGTGAAGCGTGCTGTAGAACTAGCAAGGGAAAGTGATACAGCAGAAGAGAACCAGAAAGTAACAGTAACTACAAAGCATATTCATAAGGCAATTAGTGAAACCACAAGTTATCCTGTTAGTGATTGCATAAAGAACCTTACATTCGTGGGTAAGCTGATTCTGATCGGCATTCTATCGATGAAGAGGAAGTCTGGGATGACAGAGAATTCATTAGGGGATGTCATCGATGAGATTAAGCAGATTATCAGCTTGAATTCTGCTAAAGATAGCTCACAGTTTGTCATAGAAGGGAAGACAATTTTGGATATACTGTATGAAGATTGGGTGATTAGACCTAAGGGGTTCACATTTGTCCTGAACGAACTGATCGAGGCAGGTCTGGTCTTGAAGCAGAACCCCAAGTCAGAGAGAAACTCCTCCATAAAGCTAAATATCGCTGACGAGGAGATTGCTTCGAGTTTCAAGAAGACCAACTCGCTGAGGTTCTTTTCAGACTTAATCAAACAGTTAGGGTAATAATACACACAACGTACTGCATACGGTACAAACCAGAACCCTTTGTTCTCTTCGCACGACTAAAGATTGTACAGCAATAGCGGTTCCCCGACGTTGGTTATTTCAGGGATACTTATTTGCAGATCGAATGCCTTGGAGATCAGCACCTTGAACACTTTCTGAACGTTTATTGAGCCGGCAGTTGATGTAAACACCAAAGACCCCTTGATAGATTTTGCGAATTCGATACTGGTGTCGTGTATCTCCTGCTGGTACTCTCTCGACTGTTCAATGAACAGGTCATATTTTGTGCCAACCACGATAGGGATTGCGTTTTTGTTTGCACCCCTTGCCATTTCGTACCACTTGGACAAGTGTTCGAGACTCTCCTTGTTGTTCAAATCGAAAAGAAGAACCAGCGCCACGGCATCGTCGGTCACGAGGGTGACCATCTCCTCGAACTCCCTAGCCCCTCCCAAGTCGTATATGCTAAACCGTACGTATGTAGTGCCCGACTGTATGTTTCTCTCCATGAATGCCACTCCGCCTGTGGGTGTGTACGCTGCGTTGAACTCATCGCTGACGTATTTGACCATGAGGGTAGTCTTTCCGACAGCTGAGTCGCCCAGGAATGCTACTTTGATTGTAACTCTTCATTGCGGGAACGAGCGAGCGGGCGATGCTCCCTCGCCCCGTCCGCAGTGTTAGTACATTCTCGACCTTCTTTGCCGTGAAACGACGACGCTACTCACGAGTTTCGTATTTCTTCACCACCATGCCTTGGAGGTGCTGGCGGATGGGGCATCTTGGGACCGGGATGCACTCTACACACACGCGCACTCAGCCTGCCTACTGTGCAGACGGGAGCGCAGTACATGCAACACGAGACGAACAAAGACACAACGTGAAATCAAAACATACAGCCCTGAACTCGAGCACCACGTGATGACAGCCAGGGCTAGAAAACAACAACAACAACCACACATCCACAGCGTGACCGCGATTACGCCACATATACAGATGTGGCACCAACCACACCTGGTCTTTGCTGCGTTTCGTCCACGCTAAAGCATGCCTGTGGTTATGGAGCACCGAACACACGCACTGGAAAAGTTCAGCTCTGCACAGCGCGCCCCAGCGCCGCGCCCGCGCCTCCCGCCTACGCTGCTGCCACGGCCGCCTAGAGCAACACCACCAACACCAGCAGAGCAAGCGACCCGGCCGGTTCAGCGCTGCGTGGAAATTTTTTTTTCATTCGCCCCTTCTCCTTCCCAGATGAAATTCTTGTTGTAGAAAAAGTTTTTCTTCTCCCTTATAACAACAGAAGGTTCATCAGTATATCCTCTTTATAGATAACAACAACAAACAGGAAAGATGGCTGTTGGTAAGAACAAGAGATTGTCCAAAGGTAAGAAGGGATTGAAGAAGAAGGTCGTTGACCCATTCACCAGAAAGGAGTGGTTCGACATCAAGGCTCCATCCACTTTTGAGAACAGAAATGTTGGTAAGACTTTGGTGAACAAGTCCACCGGTTTGAAGAACTCTGCCGACGCTTTGAAGGGCCGTATCGTCGAGGTGTCCCTAGCTGACTTGCAGGGCTCTGAGGACTACGCCTTCAGAAACGTCAAGTTGAGAGTCGACGAGGTCCAAGGTAACAACTTGTTGACCAACTTCCACGGTATGGACTTCACCTCCGACAAGTTGAGATCTTTGGTCAGAAAGTGGCAAACATTGATCGAGGCCAACGTCACCGTCAAGACCTCCGACGACTACATTGTCAGAGTTTTCGGTATCGCCTTCACCAAGCGTCAATCCAACCAAATCAAGAAGACCACCTACGCCCAATCTTCCCACATCAGAGCTATCAGAAAGACCATGACTGATATCATCACCAGAGAAGTCCAAAACTCCACCTTGGCTCAACTTACCTCCAAGTTGATCCCAGAAGTTATCTCCCGTGAGATTGAGAAGTCCACCAGAAACATCTTCCCATTGCAAAATGTCCACATCAGAAAAGTCAAGTTGTTGAAACAACCAAAATTCGACTTGGGTTCTTTGTTGGCTTTGCACGGTGAGGCCACTGAGGAGAAGGGTAAGAAGGTCACCTCTGGTTACAAGGATGAAGTTTTGGAAACCGTCTAAGCTACCAATCAGTAACAGAAAGTAGTAAAAGATCAACAAGACATATTCTCTTGGTTGCTGTGTGTTTTGTTTGTCCCTTACCTTGATGCTTTTTATTAGATAGTTCCCACTGCTCCCAAACCAAAAAGAAAAATCAACACATTTGTAATTTGACTCCGTGTAGCAGGTTTAGCTAGTAGCTGGTGTGAGACACGCGTTAATTTCTGCGGTCATGTTTGATCTAATACCAGGTTGCCTGTGATCCTACCAGTGCCCCGTTCCATAGATACATTATTGTCTACAAACACATTGTGAGTGTCCCAATTTATATATTTTATGTATATAGTGTGGAATCAGAAATGAGATTCAATTAGAAGGGAAAGACGTAAAGAACAGAGTAGAGATGCAGATGGCTTAATTTGAAGTACTCTTAGTTGAACAACCGCTTCTCATAAGAGTGCAAGTTGTGAACACCACCCTCCTGTTGGGCAGATGGAGTTCTGTACTCGAATCTGATCTCTCCAGAGTCAGATAGCTCTCTCAAGTCCTTGACAGATTGGATACCAATATCTTGGCAGGAGTGCTGCAAACCATTGTAAAGATATGGGATATACTTCTTGATGGAACCCTTGTCAACAACAGAACCAGACACACCTTGTGCTACAAAGACAGCATCAGATTCAGAAAAGTATCTTGATGTGGAAGCGTTACCCTTGACATCTGTCTTTTGCATGGCGTCAATGGAACCCATACCTCTGTAGGTCTTCAAACGCTTACCGTCTCTGTAGAAGTAGTCACCTGGAGATTCGGTAGTACCAGCCAACATACTTCCCATCATCACACAGGATGCACCTAGAGCAATAGCCTTGGTGATATGACCAATGTTTTGAACACCACCATCTGCGATACATGGTACACCGTATTGGTTAGCAAATTGGGTAACATTGAAGACAGCTGTACCTTGTGGTCTACCACAAGCCATAACTTCCTGTGTAATACAGATGGAACCAGAACCCATACCAATTCTCAAACCATCAGCACCAGCAGCGATCAACGAAGCAGCTTGTTCCCTGCAAACAACGTTACCAGCAATAACCTGAAGCTCTGGGAAAGTCTCCTTGATCCATTTGATCATGTCAAGCTGGAAGATGGAGTTACCTTGAGAAGAATCCAAAACAACAACATCTAGACCAGCTTCAACAAGCTTTGCCAAACGTTCTCTGTCAGCTGGCAAAGTACCGATAGCAGCACCACATAGTAGTTGCTTGGTGTCAGCAGATTTGGAGGAGTTTGGGTAGTTCAAGTTCTTTTGCAAGTCAGTTCTAGACAAAAGCGAAACCAAGTTGTTGTGGTCGTCAACGATTGGAAGTTTACCTTTCTTAGACTTTCTCAATATCTCGTTAGCGCCACTCAAGTCAATACCCTTGTGGGCAGTGATGAGCTCAGTTGTCATGATATCAGCAACTTTGCTGTCCAATTCTTCATGAAATTGGATATCACGGGAAGTAATGATACCAACAAGTTTACCTGGAACTTTACCATTCTCTGCAAACACATTAAAATGTTAGTACTGAGGCGGGACAATTTTGAAAGAAAAGAGAAATCAAACAATCGACACATAGATATTATTCGTCCTCTCAGTGTTAGTCAATCTTCCTTAACCTTCTTATTGCTTTAAAATTTGTCAGAGTTAATACTAATTCTCCTCAAGATCGTTTGATCGCAATCGGTAGAACGAAAGTTATAAAATTTGAAGTTAATCATCATAAAATTGGAGTGGATGTTTATCCAGTATGGAGGCAACAGAGGGGGGAAGATTGATAACCTCGAGGATTTAGCATGCATGTGAGTTCAATACTATGTGCTTAGAGCTTGTGTGTCTCTATTTCGTGTATGTTTTTGTTAGAATGTTTAAACTTACCAGTAACAGGGAAACCTGCGAAACCCAACTCTTCTTTGATATTTTTAACTTCACGGATAGTCATAGATGGAGACAATACGACTGGATCATTGATGAAACCGTTCTCGTATTTCTTGACCTTTCTGACCATCTCCGCTTGGTCTTCAGGAGAACAATTGTGATGAATAATACCAATACCACCCAGAAGAGCCATGTGAATAGCCATCTCGGACTCGGTGACAGTGTCCATCGGAGAGGAGACAAATGGAGTCTTCAAAGTAATCTTTTTGGTCAGCTTTGACTCCAACGAGACAGCAGAGGATGGGAACTCGATTTTTCCTGGAAGAACCAAGAAATCGTTGTAAGTTAAACCACCTCTTAGGTTCGAGTCCATCAACTCATGGACTGACAGCCCGTCCTTGGACTTGTACTCCTTCAAGTGCTCTAGTGCTTGGGCTGGGTCTCTGAATGACATATCGGTTGAAGTATTTATAGGGGCGTTCTTTGCCAGATTGCCAGGAAAAGGGAAAAGGGAAAAGGTCTTGAAGGTACACAGTAGTGAGATGGATTTCACATTCTTTTTATATGAATGGGAGACAAAAAATTTTTTTTGGCTGAGAGTGGAAAAAGAAATGTGATTAAGTAGAAGCGATGAGGTTGAACAGTCTAGTCCCAGTCTAGTCCCCCACTAGTCCCGGCCAAGCAATGGAGCGGCAGCTCATCTCTGACAGATGGGTAGGCGTGGGCGAATGAATGTAGTAGAGGCTTTGGCTGGAGGCGCATCTTCCCGCAATGCATTTGAACGGGTTGGTGATACACTTTCTTTCTCTTAATTCCGCACGCACTTGTTTTTCCAATATAGTCACCTGCATCTTCTCACACCATTACTAATCGCACACCGAATAACTAAGTTTATATGTCAAAATGCTTGTCAGGCTCTCTCTTTGAATTCGTAGTCTCGGGACTAGAGACTAGGGACTTAAGTCTCCAGTCCCAAAACTCTGTCCGCTGGGAAATGAGGACGTCTCGTCTCACTTGGGCGGACAAACACAAAAAGCAGACGAGACAAACATGCTCATCCAAACACCCCAGACAGACAGAGACAAATGACACACGAAAAAACCCTTACACGAAGGGAAGATCAACAATAACAAACACACGACATCACGAAGCGCGAGAAGGACGGAGGCAGACTGGAAACATCAACAGTGGAAAATTCACAGAATCAATCACCACAGTATAGTATACAGTGTACAAGCCGTCCACTGACAATTGGCATCACTTGTCTCCCAGGCATAGACTATGGATCGGCGGCAACAGTACCAAAACACAGATGCGCCATACCCAATTGCTGAAAGTGAAGTGGACCCTCTGGAGTCCCTAGAACATCTGCAACGATATCAGCAAATAGGCTTCATCAATGCTTCTCATTCGCATCCACCTCCTCCCCAGCTGTACATCGACACCAACCTGCAGTATGACAACAGCGCAGTGCCCCATCATCCAGGCCCACCTTTACCTCAAAGACCCCCTCAGTACATAATTGACCAACATAGACCACCAGCCAACTACTCTAACAGTTATCCACAGTCCCAGCAGCGATCTCAATCACATATTACTGATCCGAACACTACTACGTCGCCTTCACGGCTCCAAGGACCTAGAGCATTACCGTCCAGGTTTTCCAATAATAATTTACATTCAGTAGTATCCGGTGAACGTCCAACAAAGTCCCCTTATGCCGATTCCTCGTCACAAACCTATACTGCTCCTTACCCAACTGAGTCACCGCTTGGAAACAGTCGCTACGATCAATTTGCTTCTTCGCCTATTGATAGCAGAGATGGTAGATTGGTATCCAACTCTGAGTCGGTGTTAGGCACTACCCAAGCTTTCGTCCAAGTTCAACCATCGGCACCGTATTTTAGGGGTACTTCTGATCTCTATACAGAAGCACAGATACATGAACCGCCATATCTTTTAGACATGAACCCCAATCCATCGACTAAGGATAATAGTGCTACAACTGTGAAGCATGATTCTCACATCGCAACTCTGCCTGATGTTCCACAGTTTGTAGATAATGCGATATACTCAAGTCCACAGCAAAGCGAAAGAAATGCTCAACTCTTACACAACTCCCCTTCTCCTGGAAAAGGAGGACTATACGGTCCTAGATTACAACCCTCTACCACAACTTTGACATCATCTTCACCTTCTACGTCACCGAACAAACCATACTATGATCATAGAAGAAGTTGGAAATCTGAGTATTCAGTCAATTTATTGGACACAGATGATGAGGAAGAAAGTGGCGACAACCCGTTTGCAAACTCAAACGAGATACCCAGTGATGTTTCTAATACCTCAGCCAATATGGAAAGTGCACTAATGACTTTTGAGTCTGATATGCTACAGACGCTACCAATTCCGCAATATTTAGAATCAAAACCCCCCATGGACAAACAATTACCTCCTGTACCTGCACAAGCTCCGTTAGAGCTGCCAACTCTCCCGTTTTCTGCTCGAACTTTGAGGGATCGTCATTACGACGAGTGCTCCAACATCTCGTTTCTGTCAGAAATATTCAAATGGTCTGTATCATTGACATCAGATTGGTCAGAAGGACTTGCAGTAACGCTGAAAGAGTATCGGACATCACTAAAGGCTTTAATCACGCATCACACATTCAACTTGAGACCATTTATCCTTGAAAAGCAAATTGATACCATCTTGTCATCATTTGAAAGACAGCATTCAACTTACGTGGATGAACATGGTACGATACATTTTTTTAGTAATGTCCCAGTTCAAGGAGTATTGCCTGCACTGACACCCTGTTATTCATCTAATCATGTTAAATTTTCTACCTCCAAGTATCGCTGCTATTCCCAACATTGTCCTTTCACTATTTCGCAGCCTCCAATGCCCAATGCTCCACCACTTGAGTCCCTGGATGGAAATATTGGCGAGTGGATATCTTACTGGAACTTATCGTCTCAAGATTTGATGGAATTGGACGAAGATACCATCAAAAGGCAGAGTCATATCTTTGAGCTGATCAGACAGCAACAGAACATTATAAAACTAGGGGAGATTCAAGTAAAAATTTACGGTCATTCACTTAAGAAAACAAGACCTCAGCTGCTACCTGACTTGTCCAAATTTTACAATGATGCTTTCAACTCTGTGAAGCCTTTGATCGAACTTCATCGGAAGCATTTGTTGGAACCATTGATCCATAAGCTCAATACTCAGGGGAAGTTCATATCTGTTATCGGCGAGATATTTGTCAACTGGGCTAAACTTTCAACAGTTCAATATCTCAAATACACTGAACAGATGGCATCGGTTCGTGAATTGATTAAGTACGAGAAGTCTAAGAATTCACGATTCAGTCAGTGGTTGTTAGAGCTGGATTCCAACCCTGATGTTGTCATGGCTGCGTTGGATCATAACAGGATTTTTTTCTCAGGTTTCATTGGGCACACACAGTCATTACTACTTGTGCTTGGAAGTGTTCTGAAGAGAACTAAAGAGAGTGATGAGGATCACCACATGCTGAAGCTAGCGATGGAGAGTGTAGACCAGTTGAATAGAAGAATCGATGAAACCCAGGGTATTGTCCTTGAAACAAGACAACTCAATATTCTTTCAAGGGGATTATCTTGGAAGAACAATCTTATTGAAACAGACTTGAAGCTGTCTGAACCCACAAGGAAAATAATCAAGAGAGGCCTAGTTCTTAGAAAGGAGAAATGGAGCACAACCAATAACACAATAATTCTACTGGATAACTATCTTCTGATTACAGAACAACGAGATAACGTCGTCAAGATTGTGGAAAAGCCAATACCAGTTGAATTCCTCCAAGTTGAAACAAAAGATGTACTGCAGCAGCAACAGCAATACTCTGCAGTCACTCTCCAGTCAGTACCGATGGCCAGTGATAACCAAGCAGATGGAGAAACGTACCAATTTATTATTAGACATACAGGACAAAATTTGTCCTACAGATTCTTCACTGAGTCTATACTGGAGCATGACTCTTGGATCGAGTGCTTCAATGAGGTAAAGCAAACCAAAGCAAAAACGAGTAAGGTGGATCCCTATGAAGCGCGAGTGTTGTCTGACCAGTTCCAGTACCCAGATGGTCATCAACCTCAAAAACTGCCTATATGCATAACAGGATCGAATATTGATCTCCTCTTGAAACGCTTCCAAGAAGGACTCGGAAACGAGGTTTATCCCCCAAGGCCATTGATGGTGAGTGAGGTACTTTCAAGCACCACGTTATCTTTCCAGAATGTGTCTTACCATTTAGTAGGTTTGAACTATGGACTGTACATGGCACCAGCAAATGAGCCAAGGGGGTGGAAGAGAGTTCTGGAAATGACTAAAATTACCCAGTTGGAGCAACTACATAACCTGTTGGTGCTTGTTTCTGACAAGGCACTTTACTACTTTCCTGTTGTCTCTCTACTGCTGAACTACTATAACATGAACCCGGATGGAGTGGCTGTCGGTGAACGGCTCTCAAAACACGGGGTTTCGTGGTTCAAGACAGGTATCTATTATAACACTGCTCTTTTGTTCATTTTGAAAGCTCCACCCCAGGCGTCCATCGGAGGACCCAAGTTCAAAGTATTCACGGCATCCTTCAACAGACTGGGCGAATTTCAAGGTTTCCAACTTTACAAGAAGTTCCAGGTGGTGAACGACTGCTATGGCATGTCAATTTTCAATTCGATGTTCGTTCTTCACACATCAAAGGGCTTTGAGATTTTGTCCTTTCAAGTGTTGAATGAGACACAGTTCCTCCCAAAGTTCATTGAAACTCCAAAGAAGCCCAAAAATGAGATCGATTTGATCAAGAAGAACTTAAATCTTGGGAATTGCAAGCCTCTTAAGATGGTCAAAGTGTCGCACAGACCTCAGTTTTATCTGATTTATGACTCTTTTGCGATGGTTATTGATACCATCGGCCAGTTGATCTCTGACAAGTTCATCTTTCCTTTCAAATTTAAGTGCTCATGGGTATCTATACATGAGGAATATCTCATCTGCATTGGAGTTGATATTGTGGAGGTGTTTGATCTACGCTATGATGAGCTCCAAGGGTTTTTAAGCCTTGAACCTGTTCAAATCATTACCGGTAAAGATATCAAACTACTTGATGAAAAGAGCTCGAAGATTTCCATGGCTCACCCGCGTATTCCCGGACGCCAACTTGTACTCGAACTCGTCAAAGTATAACCATCACTCGATCACCCGTGATACGCCCAATGAGAATGCAATAAGAGCGGAATGACCATACATTTTCTCCTAATGAACTGTTATTAATTATTACTCGTCGTCTCCACAATCAAGGAACTAAATCTCCGTGATAACAAGCTCTTTCATACGAAGCTTTGTCTTGAATTGATTCTACTTATGTCATTACCAATGATGCTATTTCGAGGAGTTCCAATCGTAGAGTGTCTCGAATTGATGGGTGTAAGCTGATGGGGTGAACCTGGTATCGTATTTCCGTTTGTGACAAGTGCAGTATCCGGGGTATATTCTGATCCACCCAGCCGCAATCTCTTCATAAACTCAGCCATAGAATTCAGTGCTCCCATGCTCTCATTGTTTTCTTTTTTGATCTTGAAAAGTCTTATATGGGTACTCTGCCACATGTCCATACTCAAAACTCCACTATCCAGTAGAAATGCACTCTCATTTTCCTTCACCCCATCCAAAGTAGGATACCCTCCTGCTTTATTGTCCGAGCCAGAGGTTAGATTTCCCTCAGTAGTGGATGACGAGTTTTTCCACTTGAATCCCCATGCACTTGCCACATCCTTGATTGAATAGGAATTAGATTTCCTTCCAAACCAACTATTAGACGAGTTTGAGTCTATCTGGTGTTGTTTAAAAGATTTATGTGCACTTATAGTGTTTGATAGATATATTTGACCCCATAAGATAGAAGAATACCATCCTAAAGATAACTCACTCCAGTGAAATCTCAATGGCTCAAATACAGATTTCTGTGGATTGAATTCAGAAGGTAGCTTATTGAAGAACTTCTTGTCTAGTGTTGGCTTCAAGTTTTCGATATTTATCAACAACTCCATTATTTCGGATTTAGGAGTTCCTGGTTTGTCGGAGTCTAGAGCTAGCTCCACATTGCAGAATTTAACCAGCTTTGTAAGAATCATCAAAGCTTTGTATCCTGACCATTGAGTTGTTAGCGAAACATCCATAGGAAGTTTCATTTTGGCCTTCTTTGACATGCCTACTGGCAGTTTCGTCCGCAAAAAATCCTCAAACTCTTCCTCATCATCTGATTGATGGTCATCGCCTTCCTCCTGCGAGCGTTCCGTATGTGGTGTGCCTGGTAATGGTGTACCAAATGTTGGGGTACCACTTAGTTTCGGAGTAGAGGGTGAGTATGGAGACTGCGAGCTATTCACCTCATCAACTTCATCAGCACTAGTGAACTTGTAATCCTTCAATAAATCAAGCAAGCTTTGCAACATTTTTTCGTGTTTCACAATTAAGTACATTAGTGTTCTAGATTCTTTGAAGTACCTGGTAATGGCATTCGTGACGGACCTTAACAAAAGGGTAAATACATCAAGTTTCAATCCATCTTTCAAGAGATCATCACTAGAAGAGTATGTGGAGAGAACATTAATGACTGATATGCAGGAGTGGTAGGATAGTGTAGCTTTGATTCTTGAGTCATCATCCAAACATGGGGGAGGTATAGGTATAAGATTGTAAAGGTATTCAAACAACGTTGGAGTGATCAAAACATCAAAATCATTAAGGTTGTTGACCATGTTGGATATTATAATTATCAAAAAATCACGGTACGTGAAGTTAGTAGTATTTTGATTGTTCAGTTTGTAAAACTGAGGGAGTCTCGTATTGTAATAAATGATGTTGAAGGGTTGCAAAGTCTTCTCCAAGATTACAGTATCTGAGAGGAGATATAGAAGCAAAAAGCTAACAACTCGAATTAAATTCATTCGCAGCAGCGGTTGAGTTTTATAGTACTTGAGATAATACATGAGAGTCACCAAAACCTCGTTGGACTTCTTTTCTTGTACAAACTTCCTAAAGTTTTTGTTACATTGCACTAGCTCCCAAAAGAGCATGACTACCTCGATAGACCAAGAAGACAACTTAGGAAGTGAGTTTCCAGAAGGGTTGTTTTTCAGAAGATGGAAAGGGGAGGCTTCGGTTTCTATTGCAGATTCTAAAGGTTGGTTGAGGAACTGGAAAATAGATGTGTAGACAAAGTTTAGTTCATTTTCTTTATGAAGTTTGCCCAAATATGATCTCACAAGGTTTGTAGGTCTCGTGTAATCGGCAGAGATTGGGAAGATACCAATATCATTAAGAAAGCCTGTGTCCGTAGATGGAAGGGGGTAGACCAGCATGGTAGTGAGGAGCTGTAATGCTTGAGTGACAAGAAGTTTTCTGAGGTATTTGTATTGATTATCATTAGCATACCTCAAGCCATTAACCTCTGTGTTTGACTTTAGGGAACGACATGTCAAGTTGAGCAAAGAGCAGATGAAGGTAAGGAACTTGAGTCTGGGAAGTGAAGAGACCAATACAGTAAGAAACCTAGAGCCCTTCGACACCACGTCTTTGGAGTGCAAATAAAGCTCATCAGAACAAAGTGTCAAGAGTAACCTCAAGATTTCCAACCTATTAGAGTCAAGTTCAGGGTTTGGATTACCATACTTCCCATTCATCCCTATTCCCATTTCCCATATTCTCAAATCCAGACCCTTGATGCTTCCACTTTCAAGGGTAAACCCTCTCCAGAAGAGCAAATCCACAAGAGAAGATATCAATTGGAAACCCAAGCACTCGGTGGCCTTTCCTTGGTTTATGTTAACTTTCAAAGAGTCTGCACTATGGCCGACTTGTGCGTCGATATTTACCTTTGTGCTTGATGCTGATACAGATGAGTTTTCGCCGCTGTTGGCTGCTACAAAACCGCTGGAGAATGATCCAACTGTTGCTATGTTTGAAGTAGCACTCCTACTGTACGAAACCCCAGAATTGACACCCCAGAAAAGAGACTTTGTGTCAATCACGGTAGGGTCCTCAAACAAAATGGGCAACAGCCTTGTAAGTAGCCTCACAGCATTTAACAATTCTTCATAGTCAGTGCTACCTGCGCCCTTGTCATGGTGTACGATTCGCTGGGAAAGCACCTGCACAAGTGTGAGGAAGTTGACTTTATGTGAATCTCGTATAAACCGCAAATCCGCTGTGCTAAGAGACTGAATGTCCGGCGCTGAGGCCGCTGTGAGTATCGAGTCCCACAAAGGATCTGAAAGCGGTACTGTGTCTGAGTGGTGAGCCGCTCTTCGTCCTGCTAGACCTTGTGCTGGCGCTGCTGCTTCTTCAGCACCTTGCCACTGCTGCAAGTCTCTGGTCGATGACGACGACGACAATGACGACAGCGAGAGCGACAGAGACGGGCTACCCGCCAAAACGAGCAATAGTTCTCGTATCTGCGACATTGCTCAAGTAGTGGACGACTCTGTGAACATCCAAAATGTGGGAGCGAAAGAAAGAGAGATAGGAAGGAAGCCCAAAAAAACAGTTATTTGTGACATGTCATTCGGAATTTTTTCCTTTTGTGAACTGCTGTTAACGATCATAACCAACTGCGGCCACAGCGAAGCATCCGTCAGTGAGCATCTGTGACTCAGGAAAGGCAGATATGCAAGAGTTGTCAATGGTATGCTACATAGAGGCACTACAGGAAACACACTCCGTACAGAGAAGGTGAGTATAAACATCATATAATGTTTTTGTAGATCAATGTCAAATCAGATCAGTGGGGGAAAAAACACACAAGAGCCACGCAGCTGTTGTGGACGAAGTGAAATCGCAGGATCGAGTGCAGGTGTTGATGGGCTATCTATCACCAGTCGTTGTCCACGCAGTCGAATCTTCGCTTCTCGATATTTCTGTGCACCATTGTCTCCTCGATGGTCTGCAGTCTGTGGTCCAAGTTCTGCTCCCACTCTTCCAGATTGGACCCGTACGTGGAGAATGAGGAGGAGGAATTGCTCAAGAGAGGAGGTGTCACTATGTTTGAAGGAAGAGGCACACGCGCAAACGCCTTCTGTGTGCTTTCTCTTTGCTGCAGCAGCTCCTGCTGCTGTTGGTTTGACAGTTGCGAGAGCAGGTTGTCCGGTGTCTGGTAGCCGTCGCTCAATGCTTTTCTGATTCGCATGCCGATCGTCTGCAGTTCATTCTGGTATGGGGTTTCCTGCGACGGTGCATGTTGGTGGACGTGCTGTCTCTTGGCTGTGGATGGCTCCATTGAAGTATCGTATCGTATGTGCTTGCGGCTCGGCTCGCCTGTTCTTTTTTTGCTGTTTTGTCTCCTTTCACTCACCAATCAAAGCTGCGATCTGATTTTGTAGATAAACTCAATACTTTGCACACCTGCGCAACTAAGCTAGTGTAATCTCTAGTGTTTCTAGTGTCAACAGACGGTGTAGTGCTGATGTGGTCCGGTGGGTGCCACCACTTCTCCCTTTTTTTCTCACTTCTTCCTTCTGATTCTGCAATTTCCTGTTTGGGAAGTCCATCACGTGATACAAATCATCTTGAGATCCGGGGTGCTTCCCCTCGCTCTATTCCGGGTAGACTCGCTATCGCTGTCACTTAGCGGTGAATGACATTTAAGTGACAGAGATAGCGATAGTTTCTGGCCAGTGGAACAGGAACGGTGGCAAGTATTTAAACAGCACCAAATCTCGTGCACATGGGCAGCAGGTGATGCTAGTAGGAAGTAAATCAAGCAAGCAAGAATAATGACTCTATCATCTGCGAAAACTGTTGAACTCGAGAGGGAGTACTCGGCCCACAACTACTCCCCAATCCCAGTGGTGTTCCACCGCGCCAAAGGAGCGCTGGTGTGGGACCCAGAAGGAAAGGAGTACATTGACTTTCTCTCAGCCTACTCTGCGGTGAACCAGGGACACTGCCACCCGGCGATTGTGAAGGCGTTGACCGAACAGGCGCAGACCCTCACGCTGTCCTCCAGAGCGTTTTCTAGTGACAAGTTCAGCGAGTATGCTGAGTTCGTTACCAAGTTCTTTGGCTATGAAATGGTGTTGCCAATGAACACCGGTGCGGAAGCCGTTGAAACGTCGCTAAAGTTGGCCAGAAGATGGGGGTACATGAAGAAGGGCATCCCAACTGATGAAGCCATCATCCTAGCTGCAGAGGGAAACTTCCATGGGCGTACCTTGGGTGTTGTGTCAATGTCGTCAGACCCTGACGCCACAACCAGATTTGGGCCTTTCTTGCCAAACGTTGGTCCACTAGCTGGAGGAAATATCATTCGTTATGGAGTCATTGGTGATATTGAGGAAGCTTTGAAGGCTCATGGTGACAAGGTTGCTGCCATCTTACTTGAGCCAATTCAGGGTGAGGCTGGTATCGTTGTCCCACCTTCAGATTATATTCCCAAAGTGCAGGCTTTGTGTAAGCAGTACAATGTCCTGTTGATTTGTGATGAGATCCAAACAGGTATCGCTAGAACTGGTAAGCTGTTAGCGTATCAACATTTCACTGAACAAAAACCAGACATGGTATTGTTGGGAAAGGCCATTTCTGGTGGTGTTCTGCCTGTTTCTGCTGTTCTATCCTCAAAAGAAATCATGTCAACCTTAGAGCCAGGCTCTCATGGATCCACATATGGCGGTAATCCATTGGCTTCTGCTGTGGCCATTGCAGCGTTGAAAGTGGTGGAGGATGAGGATTTGATCACCCGTGCAAACACGCTAGGTAAGAAGCTCAAGGATCAATTGATTCAACTGCAGGTGGAATCTGATGGGATCATCTCTGAGGTGCGCGGTTTGGGACTTTTGCTAGCGATTGTCATTGATCCAAAGAAGGCCAACGGACGCACTGCATGGGATCTGTGTCTTTTGATGAAGGACAAGGGAGTTTTGGCTAAACCTACACATGATGACATCATTAGACTGGCACCACCATTGGTGATTACAGAGGCAGAGATGGAGACAGGATTCAATTGTATCAAGGAGAGTTTGAAGGAACTACCTCATGCCGAGCACCATGAACACTAAAAAGTACTTTGCATAAAACACATGTATGTTTTTTTTCCGTCTTTCTAAGGAGTAGTAGTTCCTGGGTCAACATCACCGCAGATGACGCATTATCTTGCCTGTCAAGTGATCTGCAAGCCATACGCATACACACACCCGTTTCCCGTCCATACTTCTAGCTGTTACATCTCATCCTGCTCTTCTCCACAACATATACTCTTTCTCCACAACATATAGCTCTTTCTCCATACCCCATAATAATTATCCCTAGAATCGCCGGGGTAATGGCTCAAAAAAAGAAAAGAAGTTGCCATTTACCTGGCACCTCTAGTATAGATCGACAGCTCTGGGTTTCAGCCTTTCGCATTCGCAGCAGTTAGTGTGGAGATATGGCACAATCTTGAGAGGAGCGGCGGGTGTCGAGGACAGCTCTGACTAGAAGGTGGTCCTTCTGCGCTGTTGGTGGAAAGGAATATTAATAAACGGGCAATCTCAAGGAAATGGGCGCAGGAGTGTAGGTGCAACGGCTTGCCACACACCAGACAATCAGCGAATCCTGGCGAGGGGCAGAGACTGTATCCATCGAGCCATGCTACCAAGCAAGGTGACAGGCCAGACCAACAATGGCAGGTGGCTAGAAGCCTGATTATGTAATAAGTAGTCCGATTGATCGCAAAATCGGGACGCCCTCTGTATAATTATAGCCTCGGGTCTCGGGTCATTCATTTTGCTTCATCACAAGGTGTCCGTCCAGTCCAGTCTGTCCAGTCCAGTCTGTTTTGGTCTAGTCTAGTCTAGCCTCGTCTGGTCTAGCTCCAGACGCAGCCACCAGCCACATCTCCATCACAGCAATTGCACTCCACCCGGGAGGGCATTCATCTTGCCTGCGACGCGGCCAACTGTTGCGTTACTCCCACACACCTCTCACCAACTCCCAACCCTCTCGCTTCTACCTTTACCCGGTCCTTTTTGTTGGCGCTTTTCTTTTTTGTCTCCTAACAAAATTATTATTGTTCCATTTTCCACTGATCCCAAGAGACGTCTCCTCTCTCGCCCAGCGTGTCCCCTCCACCCAGACTAGACTAGACCAGACTCTACTACCCTAGACTCGCGTCGCAGCAATTACCTCCTCAATCCCGCTCGTACAAACCACCACCTCCAACCTCTCTCTCCTACTCATTCTCTTCGCCGAATAATTACTTCCATCAGTGGTTACCATCATGTTTGCTGCATTTTATTAAACCCTCACCATTATCTTCTCGCATTGAATGTTGCACCACCAGGTGACAACCAAAAAAAAAAAAAGAAACTGACTGACTGGATTGAGTCTCAGTATAAATGGCGGCGAGACGAGACGAACTATAAATTAAGCAACACACGCTCCTAAAAAACAAAAAAAACACAGCGCAGGAAGACACCGATTGACTCAATTGACTTGCTTTCTGTATATATAGTGTATATAGAAGTCGGTAAATCAACAATTGCAAAGGTTATAACAACAAAACACACCACACACCCAGCAAAAAATGGCTATTAACATTGGTATCAACGGTTTCGGACGTATTGGTCGTCTTGTTCTAAGAGTCGCTGCTCAAAGACCAGACATCAACATTGTGGCCATCAATGACCCGTTCATTGCCGCTGAGTACGCTGCGTACATGTTCAAGTACGATTCTACCCACGGCAGATACTCGGGCGAGGTTAGCTCCAAGGACAATGCTCTTGTCTTGGATGGCAAGACCATCAAGGTCTTCCAAGAGCGTGACCCATCCGCCATCCCATGGGGTGCTGAGGGTGTCGAGTATGTCATTGACTCCACTGGTGTCTTCACCTCTTTGGAAGGTGCCCAAAAGCACATTGACGCTGGTGCCAAGAAGGTTATCATCACCGCTCCATCCAAGGACGCCCCAATGTTCGTCATGGGTGTCAATGAAGAGAAGTACAACGGCGAAAACATTGTTTCCAACGCCTCCTGTACCACTAACTGTTTGGCTCCATTGGCTAAGGTCATCAATGACAAGTTTGGAATTGAGGAGGGTTTGATGACCACTGTCCACTCTATCACCGCCACCCAAAAGACCGTTGACGGTCCATCCCACAAGGACTGGAGAGGTGGTAGAACTGCTTCTGGTAACATTATTCCATCCTCTACTGGAGCCGCCAAGGCTGTTGGTAAGGTTATCCCAGAGTTGAACGGTAAGTTGACTGGTTTGTCTTTGAGAGTTCCAACCACAGATGTGTCCGTTGTTGACTTGACTGTGAAGTTGCTCAAGGATGCTACTTACGATGAGATCAAGTCCGCTATCAAGGAGGCTTCCGAAGGTAAGTTGAAGGGTGTCTTGGGTTACACCGAAGATGCTGTCGTTTCTACTGATTTCTTGACTGATTCCAGATCTTCCATCTTCGATGCTGAGGCTGGTATCTGGTTGTCTCCAAGATTCGTCAAGTTGATCTCGTGGTACGACAATGAGTTTGGTTACTCCACCAGAGTTGTTGACTTGTTGCAATACGTTGCTTCAAAAAACTAAGTACGTGTAAACTGTGACTTTCCGTGGAACCGTCTGAATGATGATATAAATATGTTAAATGTCAAGGCAAGAGAGTACAGCTAGCTGCGCTGGCTGCTCCCCCGTTTAGTTGAATACAGAATCAAATTATAGCTTTTTAGTGTAGTGTCTTCTATCTGTGTTTTTTCTCTTTTTCTTCTTATCTGTGGCCAGCCGTTTATGTGTCAAGGAGATCCAAAAAAGGAAAAAAAAAACCACAAAAACAAGCAAACCTGACCACAGACTGAGGCGGCAGGGAAACAGTGGGTCTAATGTGTACTAAGAACTGTCTGTCCCATGAATTGTCTGGTCTAGTCCTCCTAGACGTGGATTTGGAGGCCAAAGACCCCGGTCTCCAGTCTCGAGATTTCAAATCTCCAGTCTCTAGTTTCCAGTCCAGTCTCAGCCTCGAGTCCAGTCTCAGTCTCTAGTCTCTCCAGATTCAGTCCCTAGTCTTGTCCACAGTCTAGTCCACAGTCTGTCCTGTCTAGTCCTGTCCCGATGACATCACAGTCAAGTACCCCCAAAAACGTGTTGTCTCCAAAAAGTACAACTAAAAATCACGTGTTTTCTGTTTCGTGGCGAAGCTTTTTATTCGTCATTCTGTCAGGTCCCTGGTCAGTCGCACAGAAAAGAAAAGCAAAAAACGATAAGATAATAAATATCAAAAGATTTCTCTTATAATCAGACACACACCCACCCCCTTTTTCAATTCTTCCCTCCTTTATTCTGAAGGATCAGAACAGTCCCGCCCGCCGCTACTCAAAGGCTATAAATCACACTCTCAAAGGAAGAAGAGTCGCCATTAACTGTTTATGGCAAATCTTTCATTCTTGCAAGTCGCATTTCTCACATTTCAGGCCGTTGTACAGGTCATTATTGTGGCTTTTGTTGGGTTCTATGGAGCCAAAGTGGGTCTTTTGAATAAGACCGCTCAGAAACATGTCTCGTCGCTTAATGTGGACATCTTCACGCCGGCTTTGGTGTTCTCCAAACTAGGGCCCTCTCTGTCGTTGGAGAAGCTAGCGGAGCTCATTGTTATACCCGTCTTCTACGCAGTCTCTACAGGAATATCATACACCGTGTCAGTAGCTGTTTCCTACTACTTGGGGCTTGATGAGTATGAATCCAACTTTGTTACTGCTATGAGTGTCTTTGGAAACTCAAACTCTCTTCCGGTATCTCTGACCATGACTCTCGCCTACACCCTCCCCAATTTGGGATGGGACGAGGTTGAGGACGACAACCCTTCCAAAATTGCCGCTAGGGGTATGCTCTACTTGTTGATCAACCAGCAGATTGGACAGGTTCTTCGTTGGAGTTGGGGTTACAACAAATTATTGAAACGTATTCCAAAGGAGGACGAAGCTTCAAGGCCTCTCACAGGCTATACCATCAACTCTGGCATCAGCAACTATGGGTCTACTGCAAATGGGTTCTCCAGTGCTACGCTAATCAACTTCAACGACGATGGTACCGACGATGGTTTGTTCACCGGCAATGACGATGAGCTACGACCACACTCGATCGATGAGTCTTTGAAGTCTTCAACTAACCTCAATGCTCGTTTGATTGACACAGGCAGCTGCAGTGAAGAATCAGACGATTCCATCTCAGAATATGATCATCATTATGGCCACAATCCATTCATCAAAGGCATCTTCACAGTATGGAACAATTTCACTAGGGTCATGAATCCTCCACTATACGCTATGCTCGCCTCTGTCGTTGTTGCATCCATCCCTTACCTCCACGACACATTCTTTGTTAACAATGGTTTTATCCAGAAAACTCTTGTCGAGGCAATTCGACAATTGGGATCGTTGTCCATCCCATTGATCCTACTAGTTCTTGGGTCTAACTTATACCCCAACTCTGAAACGCCTGCTCCAAGCCCTCATTACAAACGAATCGTATTCGGGTCTTTGCTTTCCCGAATGATAATACCCCCAATGATTTTACTTCCGCTGATCACACTATGTGTAAGATACTTCAAAATTTCCATCCTTGATGATCCGATCTTCCTAGTGGTGGGTTTTATTTTGGTCATATCTCCTCCTGCTATTCAGTTGAGTCAAATTTGTCAATTGAATGAGCTCTTTGAAATGGAAATGGCGGGTGTCTTATTTTGGGGCTATGTCGTTCTTACATTACCCACAACCATCTTTGTTGTTGCTGCCAGTCTGGGAGTTTTGAAGTCCGTTGCTCATTAACGTGGTTGTTTCTACATTGTCATTTTTAGTATCATCATTTTCTATCATGGTTACCATTTTACTTCTCTATGCTTCAGTACTCTTCTTCAGAACGCTTCTCTACTTCGACACGCCACGTAGCGGTCTTCAATATCACACATGCATAGAGCTGAGTCCTACTTTCACTCATAATTCCAATACTGGTGGTACATTATTACATGCATATACACATTATCATGACCCACGTAACACTATTTACAAACACGAAAACAACGTTTGTTCCCTGTGTATGAGGTTATTTGAATAGTTTCTCATAAATTTGACTGTAGTTGTCAACGAATGTGACGTCGAAGCCACTTCTCAGATTCTCTGGAAGATCCTCATAATCACCTTGGTTGTCCTTTGGTAAAAATAAAGTAGTCACCCCATTGCGTTTAGCTGCAATCAACTTTTCTTTCAAACCACCAATACGGAGCACTTTACCCGTTAGAGTGATCTCACCCGTCATAGCAATGGATGGCAATGCAACACCTTTCGCTAGGGAAATAAGAGCTGTGGTGATGGTGATACCTGCTGATGGGCCATCCTTGGGAGTAGCACCTTCAGGGCAATGCAAGTTGATGTTGTGCTTCTTGAAGAAATCGTCTTTCACGTATTGTTTGGCAACTGAGAAAGAAATCTTGGTTGACTCTTTCATCACGTCACCAAGTTGACCGGTAATGGCCAAACGTCCACCGTTTGGAGTCTTATTCTCGCCTAGAGATTCTTCAGCAGTAGCCTCTACATACATGGATGTGCCTCCTAATGAGGTCCATGCCAGACCCATGATAACACCAGGTGGGGTAGTTTCATAGAGACGATCGGTGATGTAGATTGGTGGTCCAACAAAGTCCTTCAAGTTTGTTGGGTTAATTTCAAGAGAAAAGTCTTCTGGAATGCTCAACTTGTTCACCTTTGTCTCTGATTCAGTAAGTGTCTCCTTGGTTTCTAAAGGCTGGTCGTGTTTGAGATTTGGTACAATTTTTTCAGAGTCCGAGGAAGGATGGGATGCTTTCTCTACAGAAGATCCCTCCTGTTCTGGGGATTTGGAAGCCTCAGTAATAGTTTCATCTGCTTTCTCTTCAGACTTCTCGGTTTTCTCTGTGGCCTGCTTAGCTGACACTTCACTAACCACTCTGAACGCAGCTTTACGGAAGACCTTTTCAATCAGTTGTTTCAAACGTCTCACACCATTCTCCTTGGCATAGTGTTTGACGATGTTTTCAACACCTTCACTTGTTATTGTAACATTAGCATCAGCCAACCCGGATGATTTTTTGGCTAGTGGCACTAGGTAATTCTCTGCAATTTTAACCTTTTCTTCAGCAACATAACCAGGTAACTCAATGACCTCTATACGGTCAAGCAATGGTCGAGGAATTGTATCAAGAGAGTTGGCTGTACATACGAAAAGCACCTTGGATAGATCCACGGGAATATCTAGATACTGGTCTAAGAACTCGTTATTTTGCTCAGGATCAAGCAACTCTAGCAGAGCCGCCGATGGATCACCTTGTGAACCACCATGTGTGACCTTATCAATTTCATCAATCAGGATAAGTGGGTTGAATGACTCAGTTTTCTTCAATGCCTGTATGATACGACCTGGTAGAGCACCAATGTAAGTTCTTCTATGACCCTTTATCTCTGAGACATCTGCAATACCACCCACAGAGAATCTGAAAAAGTTTCTGTTCAAAGCACGGGCAATCGACTTACCAATCGAAGTCTTACCAACACCAGGAGGGCCAACAAAACAGATGATTTTACCATCCACAGCTCCAAGCAAGTTTCCAACGGCAATAAACTCAAGAATTCTGTCTTTTATATCAGTTAGTCCATAGTGGTCTTCATCCAAGATCTTTTTGGAGTTGACAATGTCAAAAGTTTCCTGGGTATATTTACCCCATGGCAACTGGGTGATCCAGTCTAGATAGTTTCTGGTGACACTAAATTCTGACATGGCAGTTTCAAGGGTTTGAAGCTTGCTAATTTCTTCATCAAACACCTTTTTGACAGCTGGTGGCATCTCCAATTCCTTGACACGGTCATTGAACTTATCGATAAGCTTTTGACGGCCATCATCGATTCCCAGTTCCTTCTTGATTCCTTTCAATTGCTCCATCAGCAAGTACTCACGCTGTCTTTTCTGAATTTTTGACTCAACATCTTTAGAGATCTTACTTTGCAATTCAGCCGTCATTATCTCCTTCTTCAATACGATAAGAGCCTTTTCCAGTCTTTCTTCAATATTTAAAGAATCCAGCACATCCTGTAGTTCTTGTGGCTCACCTGCACAAACAGCTGTACAGAAATCGGCCAACTTGGCAGGATCTTCAAAAATACTTGTGCCTGCATGTAATGTTCCGCTGAAAGTGGCAATCTGTTCTCTAAACATGGAATTTATCTGAGAAATATCCTTGAAAACTTTCAAGATTTCAGAAGTTAAAGCATTAATAACAGGTGCGTTTCTATCAAATGGCTCATCCTCTAACTTAGTAATATTGGCCCTACTAATTGGGTACTTCTTCAAGAACCCAGTTGGGTTAAAATCAATCTCTTCATCAATCTTTTTCAATACGCGTTCGTCTCTCTCTTCTTGGACAGAGACCAATGCCAGATCTTTCCCTTCGTTTACTAATTCCTGTTCAACCTCACTTTCAAGAAGTTTGTGAGATTCTGATTCATCCTTTTGAATTTGTTCCTCAGTTTTCGGAGGTAGCAACTCGTCAATGCGAACTCTCCCATGTGGGTATGCAATAATTGTCATCATTTCTGCACCAGTGTGTTCGTCCTTCGATATGAAACTCGAAGTTATTTGAGCGAAAACACCGACCTCGTGTACTTGGTCGGCAGATGTAATGACATCTCCGTCTGCATTGTCATCTTTAAACAAGAAGATACCGATATATGGTTTCATCTTGTCATAGAGTTCATTGATAGCCTTGATGACATGGGGATCGGTAATGGCTACAGGGCGATGGAATCCAGGAAACAATGGACGATGAGACATAGGAAGTGCAAGGACTTGAGGGTAGAACTCAGGTGGAGGTATCTCCTTCTTCTTGGCTGGATCATCCTGACCATCATCTCCAGTGTTGTCATCCCCAGTGTTCGACGGCTTACTTGAGAATCCACCAGAGCTCTCAGCAATTTTAGCAATTTTATCAGATTTGGATATATCCTTGGATATATCTTTTTTCTTTCTACCACGAGCACTAGGAGGCTGCTTTGGCTGTTCCTCCTTGACTTTAGAGTCTTCTTCGATTTCTTTCTCTACGTTTTCGTCCTTCTTCTGTGATGTACCATCTTCGTCTTTCAAGACCCAGCGTGTTCTCTCTGGCTGCCCTAGCCCATTGACTTGTTCCAGTAGTTCGTACATCGACAGACCATTTGTCGCCATAGTAGCGCCTAGGTCCAACGACTCTACTGGCGGTGCTGTTCTTCTGGCTAATTGCGGAGTGGCAGAGGGAGACGCCATTCTACTATCCACCAAGGATGGTGACGATGACGCGTACCGCAAAGAGCTGGTGCAGGTTCCCTTCTTGGAAGAAGAGAGGATATTGGCAGTCAACTTGATGCTTCCAGCGCTCGGACAACGGTGGCGGCGGCTACTCAGCACACCGCTGACATATTGTCTAGATGATGACAGCATTGGAGTGTGGTGGCGGGGTGCTGGGCGAGGTTTAGGCGATCAGTGATCTTTACTATTCCACTCCTTCTCCTTCTGTTTCCAGCTGTCTCTGATCTAGTGGATCGACGGATGTGAGTGGGACAACGAGTGGTATACTACCTTTATTGGTGTAAAACTATACTTGTAGGTGCAAGTTTATCCATTTTTTGTCTACCCGGATATTTTGGCCACCAAAGGGGAGACGCGTGAGGGACTTAACTTGACTGACTAATACCAAAAAAATATGCCTGGCGGCTGGGCGGTGTTTCCAATTTGTCCTGTCCGGACTAGTCTAGTCTAGTCCAATGTCCTGAGACTCGAAGTCTTGAGTCTCATGATCGCTTCCAGCATGCATTTAGTCTCAATCTGTCGAGTCCAATTCTGCCATTTCAGTCCCCGACCCCGCCCCTCAGGACACATGGGAGTGGGCCTTGAACTAAAACGCAGACTCGCAGGAGTAGCAGTTTGTTTATCACGTGACGTCCTGGACTTTCGGTGGGAGGCAAAAATGACATTTAGCATTTTTGTGCCAGTTGAGCTCAGACGTTCCTCTACTCCATAAGCAGATACACAGCACAGACACTTTTCTGGCCACTTTCTCCCAGTTGCATTGACTAATCACCTATCCCTTGCTGAAATATGTCCTATCAACCAATTAATAGCCCTCCAGCCTATACAGACTCGCCCAACGAGGCCCAAAATGCGCAAAGCGCAGGTGGTATTTTTGGTACATCTCCCGAAGATGACTTCAAGTATGACACGGTTGTGTCAGGATGTGCTCTCGAAATTCGTCAGCAGTTCATCCGTAAGGTGTACACACTTCTGTTTCTGCAGCTCTTGGCGACCACTGTGATGGGAGCAGTCATTACAGTCAATGACTCTGTGAAAGAATGGTGCCTAACGAATATGTGGTTATTCTTTGTCTCGATAGCCGGTTCGTTTGGTTTCCTTATTGGAGCTTATGTACAGGCGAAGAAGTATCCTGTAAATATGTTCCTTCTTGCGGGGTTCACTTTATGTGAAGGATACATGATTGGTGTGGCGACAAGTCTCTATGACACCGAACTAGTTCTTGAAGCCCTTTCCATCACTTTGGTCATATTTGTTGGACTGACCTTGTTTGCCTTCCAAAGCAAGTATGATTTCACTTCGTGGGTAGGTGTGTTAAACTCCTGCTTGTTTGCTCTCATCGGAGTTGGGTTTGTTTACATGTTTTTTGCCCCTTCAAACACTATGGAGTTGGTTTATGGCTCAATTGGTGCTATAGTATTTAGTGGGTACATCTTAGTTGACACACAACTTGTCATGCGTAAGTTCAATGTGGAAGAGGAAGTTCCGGCAGCTATTTCCCTATACTTGGATGTCATCAACTTATTTTTGAGCATCTTGAGAATCCTTGCTTCTCAAAGGGATGATTAATTGAACACAGGATACTTTTTTATATTTATGAACTAGGAATGAATGAGATCAATCTATGGTCACTGCGTAGAGCTTACATTGACTGCAATAATTCTACGTTTCTTCTCTTTTTGTTGTTTATTGTATGTTGAACATCAGTCGTGTAGAGTTCAATAGCACGGCCTCAGTGGTGCAAAAAAACTAAAAGGAAAGCCATTAATTTCAAGCAAACAAGGGAGGGACAAGAAGGATATAATCTAGTAAAACACTAACAAGAATGCAAATAAAGGCATCATTGTTGGTCAATTCCACTCAACTGTATTCCACACTACCACCTGTGGATCTCAGCTTTCCTCAAGCTACCACGCCGCATGGGTCAGTACTCCAGAATAACAATCTTATTACACATGTTCGAACAGTCACACCTTCTAATGATGTGTTGCTTGTGATAACTTCTACGGCTTCGAATGCACCTAGATCTACAGGGTTATCGCTTGCTGATGAGCTAAGCAAATCATACTTGTATCACATTCAATCGTCTGCGTCGCAGGGTCAACACTCTTTCAAGCAAAACTTTGAACAAATTGTGAGAAAGCATCAACAACAATACGACGAGTCTATTACCACTACAATCCAAACTGATCTAACAAGTAGCAGAGATATCATGACACATAACCTGGAGCAGGCTATGGAGAGAGGAGAGAGAATGGCTTTGCTGGTAGATAAGACTGATAAACTCAATTACCAGAGTGCAGGATTTAGGGGTCAAGCTACTCGCGTTAAGCGGAACCAGTGGTGGAGAAACGTTAAATGGTGGATATGCCTGATAGTAGCCATTTTCATGGTCTTGCTTGCCATTTACCTTTTAATTAAATGAAAGGTAGTCGAGTATATCTCATTATCAGAAGCGGGCTAGCTATATACCTTAACACACATTATGACGTATCACAAGTGATGACCATTTTGCCAACCGTTGACTGTCATCACAGTAATCATCCTCATTCGCATTGAAAGAACTTGAGTTGCTCCCTTCAATATTAGCATCCATTGTTTGAAACAAACGCGGTACATCCCAGCCCTTTACTGAAATGGACGGACTCTGCAAATCCAATACAAGTGTCTTCAATGATGGGAGTGACCAATTGTTGTATGCAATGAATGCGTAAGGATCGGTTGATATTTTGAGATTGAGATATTCCAGAAGAGCCCATTTGTTATTATTGAGCAAAGTAAGACTTGGACATGAAGATATTCTGATCGATTTTAGTGGTGAAGCTTTGAATGCTTCTAAAGAACACAAGTTGGGGATGTCGTCAAGTGTTAAGCTGCTTAGGTTTGGGAAGCAAAGATTATCTAGGGTTGTCAAAGAGCTGTTACCTTTGAATTTTAATAACGTGATAGTGGACAATTCTGTGACCTTTTCTGGTTTGGTGAATTGGATCTGCTCGCCATGACACTCAAACTCTATCGGTTGCAAATTGCCAATAGAGTCCCAGCTCAGAGGTATACTCTGGCGAGTTGAACTGGTTACTAACACCAGTTTCTGCAAGGGTTCGGAACAGTGGATCGAATTAAGAATGTTTGACATATTGCTGGCACTTGCGCAGTGGTCGTACAGCGCCAACTGGATTGCTTTGATACAAGGAGCTTTGATAATGACATTCTCAACAAGCTTGCGATCAACACACAACATATCCAGGTAAAGATATTGGATGTTTGGTAAGTTAATCATATAGTTATCTGAGGAGGCCGTTCCTGGGCCTTGTTCGTAGCTAAACAAGCTATCACGCTCCACCCTTGTATCGATAGATTCGACTTCAGGAAAATCTAAACCCAAGCAGGTACCATTGTATATATACTTTGCCAATATTGGGGGGAGAACAACTGTGTCGTGATGGATTGTCACTCTAAAGAGTCCCAAGGATGATAGTGTGTCAAACAACAAGGACACCAATTGTTGGTAGTCGACGCCATTGCGGGAGTAGCAACGGTAGTCTATGTGGACTACTACAACAGCATAGTATCGGCACAACTGTTTCAACACTGCAGAGTCACTACTCAAGCTGTATACGAGAGGTTGCTCACTCTTACCAAACAAAGCAAAAGTGCCATCCTCACATATACTGATATTGGCACATATTGCTGATTTGAACTCTGGTATCAAGTATAGTGTATTCAGCACTGATCTACAAGTCTGTCTCGCAACGGCGCAATACAGATCCCTGGGTAGGTCCATGCTTCGTAACTTCAGGTAAACTCATTTTAACAGCATGAGAGCAGGGTGGTCTGTTATATACAACTTTGTTGCTGCCATTTGAGTGTTTTAGCTGGTTTTACTCCTCTTTTTTTATTTTGATAAGTGGAGTAACCAGTTGACGGGAAAAGTGCTACGAGCAGAAGGAGTGTTCATATGCTGATTATTACTGAACAGTTGAACTTGGCATTACGTCTTCGTTAGTTGTAGTTGTGGTGTCTTCTCTAGACTTTTTAGCCACAGGGCCTTCGTCCTGCTCTTGCTCTTGCGGAACTTCGCGTTGGTCTCCATTGGGGGTTTCGGTACTTTCTCGCTCCTCTTCTGGTGGTATTGTTGATGGTGCTGCTGCTTGTTGGTCCTGGTTCTGACCCTGCTGCTCCTGCTGTTCGCTAGCCGCCAGCATTAACTTCTCTTCGCGTTTCTTCAACCGAAGCGCGTCTTTATGAGCTTGGTACGCATCTAGGTCTTGTTGAACAGCAGGAATGAAACTGGAAAACTCAGCCATCTCCAGTGCGCTGAGCACATCTTGAGGCCCGATAGTTTTTCTATCATACTTCTTCGCGTTCTGGCGAGCATGCACAAGGATATAGTTAACAAACACTGTTGCGCTCCGTTGGATGGCGGTGGAGGAGTCTTTTGAAATCAGAGAACCTTCTGGTAGTATAGCTTTGGCTAGTCTATTCACTGTAGACTTTGGGAAAAGGATATCGTCAATTGAGATGAGATCACGCTCTTTGCTCGTTGCAGGATAAGCTCCTTCTGAGTTCTTTCTCCATCCTTTTGGTGGCATCTGGACACACGCTATTGTATGCTGATGTTCTTAACCGTGTATAGTAGAGCTTTCTATATGTTCACTCTTTCTTTCGCGCTCTACACGCGTGTCACCGAGGTCGCGATTTGCAGGTGGCATCCCCATTTCTTCGTTGATTACATGGGTTTGGAGTCGGGCAAAGAGCACTGCCACCTATCCTTTGTAAGATATCCTCCCACGGTGTGTGGACCCAGCTGCTATTCCAATACTTGATCTCCATCCAAACAGATGCTTCGGGTCGTGTGTACGCGTGGAAGGGTGGGGACTCCAGACAAATGTTAGCGTAACTATGAGAACTTATCCCTATGAATCTCCGTTCCCAAACTTACACAGAGAATCCAGCGAATGGGAAAACTGGGAAAATAAGCAAGCGGGCTGATAGCCCACAACCAGAAGGGAAAGAAGGAAAGAAAGGATACATAGGAGTGCAAAGAGGTTGAGAGAGTTCTGACGAGCGATGGACCTCACCGAGAAACAGCAGCATGAGATTGAGCTTCGTGAGCAGGACCGTTGGCTACCTATTGCTAATGTTGGAAGACTCATGAAGAACACACTACCGCCAACAACGAAAGTGGCTAAAGACGCCAAAGAGTGTATGCAAGAGTGCGTGTCAGAATTTATTTCATTTGTGACCAGTGAGGCTAGTGATAGATGCTTATCAGAGAAGCGCAAAACCATCAATGGTGAGGACATATTGTTTGCCATGACGAGTTTGGGGTTTGAAAACTATGGTGAGGTGTTGAAGATCTATCTAGCCAAGTACAGGGAGCAACAAGTACTCAAACAGGAACGGAAAGAGAAAAAGTCAAGAGTTACGAAAGAGGAACTCATGTTGTACAATGAGGAACAGTTACAGCGTGAAATGACGAATATTCCTTTCGAGGAGAGTGAAATTGGCGGGATGATAGATTTAAAAGAGGAGGATGGGTCAAATAGTGCCATCCCACACCACGACCAACAACAAATCCACCACCATCAACTGGAGCAACAGGATAATGGTAATGACCAGAGTGCTAGCATCACCGGAGATCAGCAATCAGGACAACTCCCGACCACATCTTCACAGAAAATAATTGACGACAACCATGAACGAGAGAAAGCAGAAGAGTACTCAGTGGATCAACCCTTCAAGCAACCAGAGAACAGCGAAAGTCTCTATGATTATAATGAATTTTAATCAATATTTATTTACGTGTGTACGTGTGTGGAGCATTCACGGTCTATGGAGGATCTGTTATACGTATAATTCGGAAGCCAATTCTGTGTTTGATAGACATAACCAAAGATAACATCGGCAATGATCTCAAACCACAATCAAATATCTCTTAAACACGTCCTTCTATTAAGACATAAGCATAAAAAAATTGTATCATAATCTGTCATATTCTCCACATCTATTCCTCCGCTACCCAAGCTGAATCCACTTCTTTGCTGTTAATCCCAGTTTTGTATCACAAATTCATACCACCATAGTAGTCCCATAAGCCCAACATCAAACGCCAGAACGCTGAAAAGGCTAATATTACACCAGCACAAAAGTATCAGCATAATCACTACAGGAAATCTCAATGCGGTCCTGAGATATCTTGCATATCTACCTCCAATCCTTCCCCTGTCCAAGTCTTCATCTCCATAAGCAACAGCTGTCAGAGACAATAAAGAGAGTGCCAATCCTCCATTGAAGTAGAACAGGACACCTCTGTCTCCTTCTGGAATATACTTTTGTCTGAGCTTGACGAGATCAACACCAGCGTCTCCAACAATTAACAAAGAGCCGATCAAGACTAAGTGTGCATATATAAACACCATGGCGCTCGTCGCACTCCTTCTCATTGAATGAACTGCTTTCCTTGTTCCATCCTTGGATGAGTACAGGCCTAACAGTACAAAGCTTATCAAAGTGACAAAAACTCCCTTGTATAACCTGATGTTCAATGACAAAGCAAGAGGAGATTCTGCGCATAAGCCGTACAGAAACTCACCAATAGCCATAATGAAGAAGGCATGGTAGCGTTCATCCTCATGCTCAATATTAAGAGCAGTAGAGTACTCTAACTTTAACTTTTTCTTGATACTAGGATGCACAGAGAGACAAAAGATGATTTGTTCGACTAAGAACATGAACATGGCAAATGAAGCCCTTAGTGGCGTGGAAAATGGAAGTAAAACGATGTACCACAGTGCACTAGTAAACAGAACACCCGAGGAGAAGAGTCTCATCTGTAAATTATGCTCGCTGATATACCTGGAGTAAAACAAAAGCAACAATGCATGGACAGATCTCGCCATTGTATAGCAGATGACAGAGGTAAGCAATGCCTTTTGCTCTAATTCTTTGTCGTCAACAAACAACACGTTGTTATTGTAGATCAAAAGCAATATAACTTCCAGAACAACAAAAAATCTCTGCAATAGGTCGTCGTTAAAGTAATAATTCATCAATTCCTTGATGTCTCCCCAGACTGTGAACGCAGGCATAAATACAATAACGTATTTGATGATGCCATACCAATCATGCCTCTCGACCGCCTTGGATGCCAGATTGGCAACTATACCCACGTAAACCAAGTCCAGGAACAATTCAAGTTTTCCTGAGGTACGCTCATGCCTTGTACGATACAAGGTACCATTGTAAAAATAGTTCAAGGCATAAGGAGTAGTGAACCATGGATTGTGTCTAGGAGGAGTAATGTAGTCTACTTCGATGTCGCCGTACTTGGTTATGAAGTTCTCGGTTTCAGACTCGTGCAATTCTTCCTGGTCGCCACCAAACCCACCACCCTCTCTTCTTTCGTTAATCCTTCTAACTAGTGGTGTAGTCTCGTCGTCCGTTGCAGCCATTTTTGGTATCACAAAACGTCCCCCTACCCACCTTGAAGCAACAAAATAATAATAAATCAACTCTATTTACATTTTTTATGTGTCAAGGTTGAAGGGTAACCTGAAGTGAAATTGGAAATTAGTCTTCAACTACCCGACTAGTCCCTTCTAGCATTGCACAAACTGACCTGTACTTCATTGGCTTTACAGTTTACAGTCGCTGCGATTAAGCTTTCTGAGCCGCACTATAAACTATCACTGTATCGTTGCTCAATGAAAACACGCAATAGTCAAAAGCTTAACCTTATCTTTTTTGGACCTATGCCTTGCGAGCGAGGGATATAAAATATGTCTGCACGGAAATGGAAATACTTCCGCTTTTTCACAGTTATTATTTTTCATTTAATAGCTAATCTAAACGAGGTAAACATAAAAAATAAAAGCAGGACAGCGGCAGCACCAACCGACTTTTGCCTTTGTGCCGCTTCTCTCCTTTTCTAATTTAGTAAAGACTAAACCTTGAGACTAGTCCAGACGAGCTCTTCTTCTATATTAATTCAG
Source organism: Barnettozyma sp. UFMG-CM-Y5996 (assembly GCA_030580455.1). Classification (NCBI taxonomy): domain Eukaryota; kingdom Fungi; phylum Ascomycota; class Saccharomycetes; order Phaffomycetales; family Phaffomycetaceae; genus Barnettozyma; species Barnettozyma sp. UFMG-CM-Y5996. The sequence continues at coordinate 3,314 of JAKTSX010000029.1, read as the reverse complement.
AATCTTTTTTCCCTCTCCTTTCCAGACGTTCCCTTGTGCCATAGAGTTTACGACGACAACACCACCGACTACTCCGAGGACAACGAACTGCGAAACAAGGATAGGCGCCCAGCGGAGATATTCAGATGGCCACTTCAGCTATACCCATACCCACAAGCAGTGTAGGACAGCAGCGACATACAAATGCGGTGGCATCAACAACACCATCCTTGCAATCAGTACTTGAGCAGCGCAAATGCTCTTTAAAGTCGTGCTGTAGCTCGTCTTCATCCCTGACATATCACCACCACCATCAGTATCAACAGAATGACAGTCTTTCAATATCCTCACTACCCTCGTTATTGAGTCTTTCTTCGCTGGAATCTTCAGACACTCATCCTCTAGAGTCCTACACCTTGTTGGATGAGATTGACCATGAGTTCTTCAACTACTCTGAAGATGTGACCAAGCTTCAGATACTGCGACCAATTCACTCAACACCCACGCTGCGAGAGATCATCACTGAGGAAGCAAACACAGACCACACGTTCGGTAAGGCTATCAATGGTCGCCATGTGGAGGGAAGTAGTAGCGGCACCGCATCACTGGTATCGCAACTCACAAGATCAATCAAAAGCTTTACCAACCTGACATCCCACCACAACAAAGATATACTGTTTGGTATCCAACCCAGGTTGACTGACGATCGCATTCCTCTGGCCAGCAATAATTTATATAAAGTTAAAGATCAGGAACTTGAAACCTATAAGGTTACTACCCGTGCGACTACAATGGCACCTTCTAAGAGCACTCCTACTCCCCTCGTTCAGCATCGTGAGCCACGTTTTAACTCTCAGTTTTTAAGGCTATACTCCCACGAATGTTCCTCTAGAAAGAAAGGCTTATTGGCAGAGATAACTTCTGAGGAAGAAAATGAGATTATGTCTGCGAGAGGAGATGCTCCAAACGGAAGCGGTGGCATCCCAGATCTGAACACCAAGGAATTTACTCTATTCGTAAGACAAAAGTTGTGGAACTGTGTGATCTTGCCACCCAAAGAAGAAGATGGCGATGGTGATGCCAACTACACTACTCGGGTGGAATATGTCAACACCAGTGATGACACTGATAAAACTTCCATCATTGAGAAGAACAACTCAACTTTAGTGGATATAAGCAGAAGACATGTGAAGCCATGGGTCAAGTATGAGGATGAAGAGTCTGGTTGCAGGATAGGCCCAAGAGGACGATTCGGAAATGTTCAATATATCGTGAAGGGTTGGACAAATGTAAGATTCATTGGTGAATCTTGCTAGTGAACTATGAGTAGAATTTAGCAAAGGAGACGATGGTAAGCGGTAAATATGGGTTAAAGGCAGGCGGTGACTTATTGGGATTTTTCGGAGTTTATGGCACGTATTTAGACGTGTTTAGATTTAAATGTTGCATAGATTATAGCAGTAGTTCACTGGTCGGTTACACAACTAAGTAGTTTGTATTGGAGTCCAGTGAATTGGCTGATAAATGAATGCTTGATCGATTTCTGTGTTCTACTAATGAAAATTGACTCAATTCAATTAATAATCTGTAAAGATTTCTGATATTGATACATCAACATGATGTGAACAGGAAGCAAATGTTGATATGATGACCGAGATTGAGAACAAGGCCATTTCACTGTATGAGCAAGGGTCTGAAAAAGAAGCTATTGGGCTGATGCGTGATGCTATCATTCTGTACCAATCAGCTCTAAGGGTATGTTGCAGTTGTTGGGGGGACAGTAGTAAGAGAAGGAGGACACAGATGATGCCTATGCGCATATGTGCATATGAAAGGAATCTAACTGACTATGATACAGACGGACAGAGACGTTGAGAAGAAATATAGGAAGCGTCTGATGGAACAGCATGCATTCCTGAATGGTGGGCAGAATGGGTCAAAATCAGAAGAGCAAGTTGTGGACGTTGGAAGGGGTATGGAGGAACTGGAGTTAGGCGCAAGCACAGATGAAGATGAAGAAATGAAAGTAGTTGATCCGTGCTGGCTACTTGATATGCTTCCCGACGATATGCTGATGGAGGTTATCTCATGTCTCATCCACTGTTCGCCAACTTCACATATAAACTTTGCTCTAACTTGCCGGAAGCTGGCTGAATTATCCTTCAATAGAGAGAGCTATAGACACTTATGCCAAACCATATATCCTTTCCAAAGGTATTCGTCAATCTCTATTCAGCTCAACAATATTTCTCAAAGCCAGGCAGAGATGGTGAGAAGCTGGGACTTCCAATGGGAGAAGATGTTGAGTGATAGGCCATTTTTGAAATACCAAGGTGTGTACATCTCTAAAGTGTCATACATCTCAGATGGTGCCAATGCCTTCTCATACTATGCCCCTGTTAAAGTGGTCACATACTTCAGATACTTTCGGTTCCTACCAGATGGGCATGTACTGAAAGTTACCACCACAGATGAACCTCTGTTGGTCGTTCCTCACTTGGAAGTGCCTCTACCTCCTCATTGGAACAATGCGCATATATCCACGTATGATCTCACGTTGGATGGACTAGTAACTATACGTACCGAGAGTGACGGATATGAGTTTTGGGAAGAACTGAATATTGTCAGTCTTGGAGATAGAAAATACCATAGATTAAAATGGGAAAGCAGTTACATGATTCGAGATGGAGAGAGAGATTACTTCAATCTCAGGAAGGAGAGACCTTTTAACTTCAGTAGGGTGGCAAGCTACTCTGTGAAAAACATTTAAACTGTTCATGGGTAGGCAAGTAATTTGTGTCCATCTGTTTTTTTTCTGTTCACAACCTGTTGATCTTCTCGTCGTCTACCCATCTATCTCCAATCCACTTGATGATCATGTTCTCTGCTTTCGGACAAGGTTTAGAACTGCCAAGATAGAAAACACAGTAAATCATACTCATCTATTCTTCGATTAAAGACCAGCATTGTATATCTTCACTAGTCATGTAGGTATTTAATAAACTTTTCACTATATAGCAAGCACTGGCTGCTCGGCTCGTCACCCGCTGTATGGATCAAGGAAGTGAATCGTTAGTTTGTGGAGCTACAAGATTGTTTTAATTGTTCTCTAGTTATAGAGATACATTCTATTGTGAGTTGTATTCGGAAGGATACGAGTGGAACTGCTGGTGGATTGGAGGTAATTGAGGTTGTGCTATAGATGAAGTAGATGGTGGTTGAGCCGGTTGCCCAAGTTGATGAGACTGAGACTGAGACTGGAGATGTCCTTGTCCTTGTCCTTGTGCTTGTGCTTGTGCTTGTGCTTGTGCTTGTGCTTGTGCTTGTGCTTGTGC
>JAKTSX010000028.1:0-50529 GCA_030580455.1 Barnettozyma sp. UFMG-CM-Y5996 | reverse complement strand
TACTGACTTTTTGACTCATAAGTAGAACAATGGTAACAGAGACCTAAATCTCAGTATGTATTCATGGTGTTCTGATTGAGGTCACACTTATAAAAGGGTATACCATTCAATAGCGTTATAAACTAAGGAAAGTGGAATGTAAATCAGTCAAGAGATGAAATTATTCGCTGCAGTCCATTAATGCTTCAAAGTGTTCAAGCTTTCGATAATATCAATCATCTTCAAGAAAAGTAAAATAGAATCGTCTCTATGCAAACGATCTGATTAATGCTATCGCCGACCACTTAAAGTAACTCGCCTGCTTCTATGCTCACTAGTAGTTGCTTGCTGCTCAAATGTCTACATTCATTAAGATTTTACTATCACCTCTCTATCTACTTCAACTAAGAGAACCAAATGTGGGTGAAGGTTGAAGTCTGTTAACTGATGAATGGATAAATGACTGAGTTCTTTCCCCCTATTACTGTTAGATATAATTGGCATTAACCACATTCACAAATAGTGATATCAATCCCCATATTAGATCACCTCCATCCCTTCACAATTAAATCAGTGGATGAACTCATGTTCTTGAATGAGGATCTAGGGAATGTCTGTACGAGTAGTCACCGGGACTAGAACCTGACATCTTCACATTATAGCTATTAACAATTATGTTGCTTCTGGCCCATAGATGAGACACAATTTCCAAGGAAAGGATATATCTGCTATGTCGAGCTCAGAGATCTTACAAATTGATCAACGTTTGGTAGCATTTCAACTATTCCCTCTTCCTTTAAGTCAGTGGAAAATACATCATCGATACCCTAAGTTTCCGCTATTTTACCGTTATTGCCACAACTTAGGTTCTGGTGGGGCTCAGTAGTTGTGGTTGTTCTTATTGTCAATGAAGGTGAAATGTGTATCTCCTGTCTATTTCACAAGACAATCTACCAACCCATGAAACAAAACATCGTTATCTAGCACTTTTGAATAGATATAAATCTGGTAAACATGATCACCTCGGAGCTGAAACTTCGCTATAGTGCCCAATAGTTCGTTGTAGCTTCTAAAGTGTGCTTGATAGACGGATCACGAGAGCTGTTGAAATTGCTGTTTGTCATGGTCGCAGAAACAATTGAAACTGAAAGCACTGCGAGAAGTAATAAACATGTTCTTATGGCTATTGAGAATAGCGCTATATTGGCGTGCACAAAGAATGACTGGTCCAGCAACAGTTCTAAAGGCAGGTACAATCACTGTCACGTCACAGTGTAGTGTCGCTAAAGAATAACAGATCGGTTTGGAGAACAAAATAATGAGCTAAACACTAAGCACGTTCTTCAAACTACAATCTTCAACTCCGAAGCCCTATGCATGTGCACGAACAAACATTGCGATCTAATGCTTCAGATATATGAGATCTCCCACAACTTCCTAGCTAGCTGTATCCTGATTTGTCATTGGTTATAAAATATTCAGGGTAATACCTTTGTTAATGTCACGTTGTCAAAACAATCAAACTGAAAAACCACACGTCTTTGTTGGGAGTGGCTAGAAGTGTCGATTAAGTCCTGCCAAACACACTGGGTTTCTGGAACCAAAGGGTGCAATGTCCACATTGAGGAAACGTGTCAAAAAAGCCAAGTCCTCGGACTCCCCTCCTCCTGCTGATGTTAGTCAGTTTGTCGAGAAGAAGAAGCCCGAATCAGACTCCAATTGCACATTGACTTATGGTATTGCAGCAGCTTTGACTGTTGTGGCACTTGTCACTCGTTTCTATCAGATTCAATACCCTGACGAAGTTGTGTTCGATGAAGTTCACTTTGGAAAGTTTGCATCCTATTATCTAGAGAGAACATACTTTTTTGATCTTCACCCACCTTTTGCCAAACTCTTGATTGCAGCTGTTGGGTACCTGGTTGGGTATGATGGATCCTTCAAATTCAACACGATTGGTGAATCCTATATCCTGAATAAGGTACCTTACTTGGCCTACCGCTCCCTTTCTGCTTTACAGGGCTCATTGACTGTTCCCCTGTTATATCTCACCCTGAAGGAAATGAGTTACTCAGATCCTACCGCTATATTCGGAGCACTTTTTGTTCTATTTGATAATGCTCATGTTGCTGAGACAAGACTCATCTTATTGGATGCTACCTTGATATTATCTGTTGCAGCTTCGATTTTCTGTTATGTTAAGTTCCAGAACCAGATATCCTACACCAGAAAGTGGTGGGTATGGCTTATTTCAACAGGTATCTCTTTGTCGTGCGTGATCTCAACTAAGTATGTGGGTGTCTTTACTTTTGTCACTATTGGATTTGCTGTTGCCATTGATTTGTGGAGGTTGTTGGACATAAACACTGGTTTAACTATGAAACAGTTCTCCAAGCACTTCTTTTCACGCTTTTATGCACTTATTGCACTACCATTTGCCATTTATTTGTTTTGGTTTTACGTACACTTTTCTGTGCTGAACAAAAGTGGACCTGGTGATGGTTTCATGAGCACTGAGTTTCAAGAATCTTTAGGTGAGAGTCCCCTAAGCAAGTACTCTAAACAAGTGAACTATCACGATGTAATCACCTTGAAACACAAGGACACAGAGGCTCTGCTTCATTCTCATTCCTACAAATACCCACATCGTTATGAGGACGGTCGTGTATCTTCTCAAGGCCAACAAATTACTGGTTACACCGATGGAGAGGACGTTAATAACCTTTGGAAGATTCTTCCAGCTACTCCATTCCCAGAAGGGAAGGAACTGAATCATCCTGTGAGATTGGACGACGTTGTCAGATTTTACCATGTGAACACCCATACGTACCTATTAGCCCACGATGTCGCATCTCCTCTGTACCCTACTAATGAAGAGTTTACAGCTGTTGATGAAAAGGTGGCTGAGGAAAGATTCAATGAGACTTTGTTCAAATTGGCTTCACCAAAAAAAACCAGCGCAACCCCAATCGTCAAGACAAAGGGTACTATGTTCAAGGTCTTGCATGTTGACACTGCAGTAGCACTTTGGACTCACAATGATGTAACCTTGCCAGAGTGGGGATTCAATCAGCAAGAAGTGAATGGAAACAAGAAAATAAAAGATAGTAGTAATGTCTGGTTCTTCGATGAGATTACTAACTTAACAGACTCGAGAGTGGAATATATTCCAAAGGCCACCAAACCGATGCCGTTCCTTCTAAAATGGAGGGAGTTACAAGCGCAAATGTTTCATCAAAACAATAAACTATCTAGTGAGCATCCTTTTGCGTCAAATCCTATTACTTGGCCACTATCTCTTTCTGGAGTAAGTTTTTGGACAAATGGTGACACAAGAAGACAAATTTACTTTATTGGTAATTTGTTTGGGTGGGCCTTGCAGACCATTGTATTGATTTTATTTGCTGTATTCTTTGCTATCGTCAAAATCTTGGAACAAAGAGATGTCACTATCTTAAATAAATCTCAAAAGAAAAAGCTATTCGGTATCAGCTTCCTATTCATTGGATACCTGTCCCATTATGTGTTTTTCTTTTTGATGACCAGACAGAAATTTTTGCATCATTATCTACCAGCACATCTAATAGCTGGTATGTTGACAGCAGCTATTATTGAGCTTGGTTTAGGGGACACTAAAGCTTTACGGGTTACACTTTTGGTCCTGACCGTAGGTCTTGTTGGAACTTTTTGTTTCTTTGCACCAATCACGTATGGAAATACAAGTCTAAGTGTTTCTGAAATTTTAGCAAGACAATACTTCCAAATCAAATTACATTTCTCTAAATAGTTCAATACTGTTATATACGTTTATCTAGAATCTGTATGGATATAATTAATTTTCTGGGGGATAATATATTTTGGTGATGATCTATCTTCAAGTCAAAGACTTCTACTGTCAGTTGTTGTATTTTAAAAGGAGGACCTGTACTAGTCAATGGACAAAAATCCAATCCAATAGCTTGCTATCCATTGCATATCTAATTAAACAGTTGGTGCATGTGGCATTGGGATCGATGGAACGGTTAGATAACTATTCTCTGGGTTTGCAACACCCGCAAACACAATCAAGAACCCCACAACCGTAGCACATAAACCTAACGCTCCTCCAGCTCTCGTGGCTGCAACCTGGCCTGTAAAACTTCCAATGGCAAGACACATGATAAACAACCACACAAACAGAAAGAGTAAGAAAAACGGCCAAGTTGCCTTGAACGTACAAAGCCACATCAGGAAAGCAAACACAACCCAGGCTGATAAAAAGAACCCCATTGCATTGTTGAACTCATCTGCACTTTCATAGCTTGACACAATTCCCCAGACATCACCCAATATGAAGGCATATGACATCCAGAAACCTCCAAAGGCTCCCAGGGACGTAGCAGCAAAAGTATTCTCCAATGTCAAACACCAAAGACCCGCAATGCTTTCTAGAATGCCACCTAATACTAACGATGCACCAGCCAAAAGATTGACGTTGTTGACTGATCTAGCGTTCACATTGACAAATGATACCACAAAACAACAGATACAGAAACCAGTCAGTCCAAGAGGAACAGGGTTACCCATAACACGGCTTGGAGCTTTATGTAGTCCGGGGTTCAACGATCCAGCAAAAGCATTTTCTAAATCAGCTCTTTTGAATGCTTGGTTCCCCAAGAAGATGATATCACCTGTTGTCGAAGTTCTCACTTTTAGCAACTCGGAATCGGGAACCTCGTCATCTCTATGCTCTAACGGATATGGGCCATTCTGGGAAGATGACATTGACCCGTGGCGAACGTCGCCTTTCTCAAGATCTTTCTGTGACATTAATAACTACACTTGCTTGGGTGCAATGTTGATGAAGTGGGCGTATGTGTGTGCAAAGGGAACAGAGAAAACTAGCATACTTATATGAATTGTTAACTGCTACCAAACATCGACGAAGGTATACGGACGCCTACGCAAACACGCAGAAGTGCTGACCCTTTAGGTGTTTCGTCCAGAGCTAATCGGCGGATGCCGATAAGATAATAGCTACTGTTTCTTTTTCGACCCAACCCTCGTCTCCCTGCATTTCTTTTCTTTTGCTTTGCTTCTTTTGGTGTGTGATGATCAAAAGCCCCATGCCAGACAATAAGGCGTATATGTGTTTCCATGTATCATTCTGTATCATTGTCCATTGCCTTGAATAGGCCGGGTGTGGGGGTCGTGATGATGTAAATTCCAGGTCACTACTACGTGCGACCTCACTTGCTTCTCAACCTGCAACACCACACACGGGTAGCACGGCTAAAAGCCACCAGTGTTTTGTTGGCTTCAGCCAATCGGACCCTTCCTTCAGCCTTTGGTTGGTCCACTCCAGCCAGTAAAGCTGCCAACCTATACGCAAGCATCTGATACCCACCAGGTATATTCAACAGGATGTGTGAACCGCGAGTGGACTCCTGCAACGCTGCGCTGTCAAGCAGGTGGTCCCTCCCCTCCCACATGAAAACCCCAGGGCAATCCAGAGCCTATGCATCTTGAGCACGCAGCACCACCACTGCCACCACCCTGGATATCACCTAACTCTGCGGACACCGTCCCATCCACCACCCGGTACTAAACCTTGTGTTATATTTTCTTGTTTGATCAATTAGGAATTAGGATTATTATGTCATCCAGGAAAAAGAACCAAAACTCAAATGACCAAAATATGACAGAAAGGAGGCTAGTTGGTGTATCTACCTTTAAATTTGAGCAGGCAGGAAGAAAAGTTAAGGCGTATGGCTCAGCACAGAACTATGAAATGAGTAGAGCCAACTTCATATTCTTTGTGATATTCATCACATTCATTCTCCCCGGACCAATGGTCACGCCCATTGGATCAGACGCACAGTATGAGAAGCTTGCTCTGTTCAAGAGTCATCTGTACGACTCCTATGATCATCTAGTGAAAACATCATGGGAGGAAAACACTAAGAATCTCACTGGGTTCATGCTGAGCTACAGCGATGCGCTACAAGGAGAGGCCAATCAGACGTATCCGATCCCTGGAAAAGATTACGACCACTGGCTCAACAATCAAAACTATTCCATCTTGCCAGACGAAATCATCGGGGAAGCCAAAGAGATCTGGAGTTTGGAGCAGGACGACTCGCATAACCTCATGAGCTACTATCCGAACATTTCCGCCACACTCAAGGGCCAGTTTTACTTGGCAAATACTAGCTCTTTTGTCAAGGTGCCTTTAGAGTTGCCACCGTATCTCGTGGACTTTGACGACAATATGAGGGTTCCACCTGCGTCCGAAACACTGCCACCTCCAGTTCATATGGTTGGCAATGTGACAAAGCCAGGAAATATCAGAGTGGACATAACACCTATCAATCTACTTCACGGTGAATATTATAATGAATGGGATGCTAAAATCAAACTTATTAACATTGATTTTGAGATATCAGATGACAAAGAAATAGAGAAGCACAGTCTCGAAACAAAAGGATTTTATTTTGTTGACACTGGAAATATTGTTACCTCATCAAACAGTGCCAAGTTCTTTGCACTGTACGGTGGTATCCAGCATATGGTTTTCTCCGAAAGCAATTACCAACTTGCGCAAAAATTGACTCTGAGATACTTCAACAACACACTGTTCCAAACACAGTCTGAAAAAGATAATACCGATATCAGCTTCAACTACTTGACACAAACTCTTGACAGCGCAAACTCTCACTGTGAATTCATTTCCTATTTTCACTTGAACAAGGTGCCACTGTCCCCAGATGAGATAAGTGAGATTGACAAGGAACTTCAATCGCCCATCGGAAGACCAATCAACTTCGATCTGATCCCGGAGCTAAACGTCACAGGGTTACTCTATTCTCCGGACTGTGCTGTTCAATTAAAAGTTCAAAGTGCGCATGGTGTCAAATCCCAGGTATTGATCTATCGTTATCATAAGATAGTTTTGGTGGGAATTGGACTTCTGCTGACCCAAATTGTGTTAATCATGAAACAGATGAACTATTCTAATACGCCTTCAACAATATCACGCATCTCTTTTTGGTCAATCTGTCTGATGAGTTTGGTGGATGGCGCATTGGCAATGCTTTTCCTTGTGAGCTCCGCGATATGGACTAAGCTATATCTAAGTCTAACTGTGTGTGCATTCTTATCTTTTGTTCTTGCTTCAATTTTCGAAATGAGATTCATGATCAGCATCTATACTTCTCAGTTCAATGAGAGAACAGTGGACTTATTTACAGCAATGAGAGGGAGACCACTAGACGAACAAGAGGAAAACACTAACACTACTGGAAACAACACCACAGATCCAGCTAGTGACCCTCCAGACGAGGCCCAAGTCGGAGGAACAATTTACTCTCGATTTTTCTTCGTTTTAATTATCTTCACGTTCCTTACCCTAAATTCTGTCGTGTGGCCTAAAGCAATAAGAAAATCATTCGAGTATGTTGTGCTGTTCATCCTAAACTCCTACTGGTTACCTCAAGTGTACAGAAATATTATAAAGGGCTCACATCGGTCCTTTAAAGTGTGGTTCATTGGGTTCACAACAATAGTTCGCACAATTCCTGTTGCATATGTTTTCACCATCAAAGGAAACGTTTTCGATCATCATATTGACTGGACGTTCTTCACAATAATAGTTGGTTGGTTGGTACTGCAGATACTCCTCCTAATAGCTCAAGGGATTTTTGGAGCTCGCTTCTTTTTGCCTAAGAAGTGGCTTCCTCAAACTTATGATTACCACCCTGTTTTCACCGAGAGTGATTTGGAAAGTGGATTTGGTATTCAACACGAGCATACACCTATGGCCACAGCTAATGAGACTGACGCTCAACAGATAAAAACTCATGAGGGCCACTGCACTGTTGACTGTGCAATTTGCATGAACGAAGTTGAGCTGCCAGTACTGAAATCCAACCTTGACCATCCTTCTCTCTTCCTGCTGAGAAGGAACTACATGGTTACACCGTGCAGGCACATCTTCCATTCTGGATGTCTCGAAGCCTGGATGAAGTACAAGCTTCAGTGTCCGGTGTGCCGTACAGGTTTGCCGCCTATCTGATGCACCAATAGAAACAGTAAATATGTTGGATGCTTAGCATGATAATGATCAATATACGAAAACTAATGATGTAAGTAATGACATGCTCTGTCTATCTGATGCTACACAGGAGCTAATCACCACCACCCTTACAACTCCGGCTACTCTCTATCTCTACCTACTTTACACTTAGATTACCTTTGTCACGTGATTATTCGTCATCCGTCGGCTGTGCCATCGGTATTCTTTGGATTTATTTTTCTTAGATGTATACAAAGTAAATTTAGTTATCAATCAACCGAACAAGTGGTAATGAATGCTTGACTGAAGGAAAAGCAGGGTAAGATCTCAACTTATGAATCATACCTTACCCACTCATATGTTTACCCACTCATATATAAGGTAGTGAGTAGAGTTAGTTGAGTGGAGCTTAGTAGAGCAGAGCCCCGAGGATGGTAGGTCAAAAAGCCACCGGTAGTGGTGTAGAAGGGTCAAAGTACAGAGCATGCCTGTTCGACATGGATGGGCTATTGATCAACACGGAGGATATATACACCGAAGTGACTAATGAGCTTCTCGCAGAGCACAATAAGGGTGAGCTTACTTGGGATGTAAAGATACAGCTCCAAGGTAGACCAGGTGTGGAAGCGTCTAAGCTGTTGATAGAGGCGTACGATTTGCCGTATACACCAGAAGAGTTGATTGAGCTTAACGTCGCAAGGCAGGAGTCTAAATGGAGCAAATGCTCCTTTTTGCCAGGCGCACTTGAGTTACTGAAGTACCTACACGAGAAAGGGATACCATTTGCCTTAGCTACTTCTTCCAATAGGATAAACTTTGAGCGTAAGACCGGGCATTTACAACACGGATTTGAGCTGTTCGGGGAGCACATAGTTACCGGGGATGACCCCCGTGTTCCCAAGGGCCGTGGCAAGCCATTTCCAGATATCTGGTTAGCTGCTTTGAAATCTTTGAACTTACAGCGGCCAGAAGATGAGCCCGAAATCAAGCCTGAGGAATGTCTTGTTTTTGAAGATGCGTTACCTGGTATAACAGCAGGAAAAGCTGCAGGAGCTTTTGTGATTTGGGTGCCTGATGAACGAGCACTGGAGGTTATGGATGGAGATCAACACATGCACATTGCCAATCAAGGAGTCATTCTCAAATCCTTGGAAGATTTTGATCCTAAGGAATACGGTCTATGAACGATAAAGTACAATAGTGTTTCATCTGGGCACAGTCATATTCTGTATGTTCAATTGTAATTACTATTAGTTGGTGTTATATAGGAGAGTTTTTGAATAAGTAAGATACACTTTCACCATTGTGTAAACGACGAATACCTTCTGCTAATACTCCTGAGATATCAATTGTGTCTAATTTTGGGCACAGTTTGAGCTTTTCTTCGAACGGCACAGTGTTGGTGCATACCACTCTATCAAGTTTCGAGTTGTTAATGTTTGTGATCGCATTTCCTGAAAGAATAGCATGTGTCACAATGGCAATGACAGATTTCGCCTTATTCTCTAGAAGAACTTCTGCAGCCTTAGCCAAGGTACCACAAGTGTCAGCCATATCATCAACAATCAAACAGACTTTGTTGGAAACATCACCTACGAGAACCATACGACTCACTTCATTGGCTCTAGCTCTCTCCTTGTGGATCAAAGCGAAATTTAAGTCCAAGATATCAGCTAATCCTGCTGCACGTTTTGCACCACCAGCGTCTGGTGACACAATAATAGCCTCTTTGTGGTCAACATGTTCCTTAATATATCTCACAACACTCGGTTCTGCGTATAGGTTATCCACAGGAACATCAAAGAACCCTTGAATTTGAGACGCATGCAGGTCCATGGTGATCACATGGTCACAACCTGCTGTGGTGAGCATGTCTGCCATAAGCTTGGCGGTGATTGGAGCTCTGGATTTATCTTTTCTGTCCTGTCTAGCGTACGGGAAGTTTGGAATCACAGCTGTGATTCTACGTGCACTGGCTGTTTTGCAAGCGTTGATCATAATCAAAAGTTCCAAAACCCTGTCGTTGACAACACCAGATCCGATCTGAGTGATGATGTAAATGTCCTCATCACGAACAGACTCGTTAATGGAAAACGACACCTCACCACAAGAGTCCCTTTTGATATCACAGTCTGTTAACTTGAAACCGAGTCTCTTGGCTACAAGTTCAGCCAAGCCACGATGAACATCGCTGGTAATAATTTTAATGGAGTTTTTTCCCATTGTCAAACAAAGGTATGCAGACGAAAAGCCTTTGAGTTCAAGAGAACAGTTAATCTGAAGCTAAAGAGAAAGCGAAGAGAGTTCAAGACTTCTAAGATGCTTGAGCCATTTTTTCTTAGTACTAAGGAAAATTTTTTTACTTTTGATTATGTAAATCCATCACATCACACTAGCAAATAACGATGTCTATATAGTACATGGAGGAAGGGATTGCACTTCCCTGGTCTCACCTCTTCTTCTTACCCTTCCGGGTTGTTGGCTTCTGCTTAATGACCACAGTGCCATTCTTCAGATCATCTGAAGCACTTTTGAACTTCTCTTGGCTTTCCAAGTAGAACATCAGGTCCTTCACTTGCTCCTCCAGTTCCTCATTGGACGCTCTTAATGTATCGTTTTCAGCCTTCAACTGCTCCAGGTTTTGGGTCAGACTGATGCTTATTGTCTGCTCCTCCTTCAGCTGTTTTTGAAAAGTGCTGGCAAGGTCCTTGAGCTTCTTTCTTTGGGAAAGCTGTGATTCTAGCAAGTCAATTCTCTCTTTTGAGATTTTGGCTGACTGTTCCGCACGAAGTTCAAGCTCTTGCAACTGACTACTTAGCTTTTCAAGAGCCACCTGCTTTTCCTCAAGATCTTGGGCGGTGGTGTGTTTTGATTCTTTCAATCTTGATTCGTAGTACTCCCGTTGTGATTCCAGCTGGGATAACAGTAAATTTGAGTAGTCCATGGTGTTATCAGCCTTAGAGTCGCCAGCAGCGGAGCAAGAAGTCGAGGCTTCTGTTTCTCCAGCTGTAGCAGGAGATGTAAGTTCAACAAGTTTCCCATCAGTCTCATTTTGCAAGAGTCTGTGTACGTAGTTATCTCCCGCATAGTTCCACACCCTTTGAGTATCAATGTTCATAGAGAAGCAGTGGTTTGTGGATTCATAATGTTCAATAGCATGTCTCGAATCATATCTACCACAACCAACATTACCACAGATTAGACACACCCACAGGTTCGAAGTTCCGCCACAGTCATTGCAACGGTTTGAGTTCGCAGATTTTAGGCCCTCTGTGGATAAGTTAGAGTACCTGCATACAGGACATGTATCGTCTCTCCACTGACTTAAACAGTTACAATGGAAGGTATGTTGGCATGTGATAGTCAAAAGGCCTGTTACTTCTGGATCCATCCTCTCAAGGCACACTGGACACGTGGGTAGCTCTTTGACCTTCACAGTTGTGGATGTCTGCGGCTTCTTCATCTGGATGGTGAACGGGTCTTCCAGTAGGTACGGAATGCCTGGCGTCAGAGGACTGTTTAACGGTTTGAAAACAATACTCTTGATGAATATCGCGTGACACTTCTCTGTCTCCATTGAATTGAAACTAGCCCCGTTGAACTCAGTTTGGAAGCGCCTTGCCTGCTCCCCACTTCTAAATTTCATGAGAGCCATGAATCGACTGTTCTTTCCAGTTCTAATAAGCCTAATGTGAGAGACTTCATTCATAAAACTCTCTCCAAAGAATGCAAGAAGATCAGTGGGTGCCATATAGCTCGGGACTGCAACAATTGCTACTGTAGAATCATCTAAATCAGCTTCAACAGGTGGCCTTGCGTCCTCTATTTCTCTGTACAATCTCACAACACCATATCCTAGGTATTGCGCAAGCAAGGGTTCATGAGTTTCGGACATTGGTTTATCACAGAGTACCGTGATGTGAGATTTCCTATAGTCGTTTCTTGCTAGATTTACCACCCGTGGATATTCAATACGAGAGCGCTCCACCTGGCCTTCTCCAGTGGACAGATGATCTGCTTCAAACAAGTTCTGGCCCTTGACTGCTTTCTGACACCAAAAACTCTGTCCAGTGGTTTGGTAGAGTTCAATTTCAATGAAATATATCGCCATTAACAACCGCACTTATCTGACATACCTCTACACTGTACACAGTAGGCCTTGAGGTACGCTTGAGGTACGCTTGTTCCTTAATGCAATAAGTGTGAAGGAATCAGGTTCCTTGCTTTTTTTTTCAATTCTTCGCCCTTGGCCACTGTTGTTCAAGCGATGAGCCTTGGACAGGGATGCTGAAAAATGACAAGTTGTGTATGGAGTATGAGGGTGATTGTGATATGGTTATCTTTTCCAATTCTTCGATTCAACTGGCCAATGTATTAGCTTGTACTTCTTTCTTGCTTTATGTCAAATTAGGTAATCCCCACATCTATTTTACATTTGGGTTAGGGGGCAAAACACTTGATACATCATCACTAGCGAGCTTATCCTTGATTAAGAATATACTTGCACAACAGGGACTTTACACAGTATGCACGATAACAATATGCTAACCTTCACAAATCTGAAGTCGTATGTTGACTCGTCTTTTTTCCATAAGCTCTCAAATCTGAAGCTGGACGAGTTTAAACTGGATACTTCAGCCAAGCTGATTTCCGCTTCAGTTCCCCTGAAGTCACTATCTCAGGATGAACCTGTTGCACTTAACCTGAGCTCTGCCTCATTTTCAAAGCCTGATCCCTCCCTGTACCCAGCAGCGTCTACACTGTTCCTGTCAGGAAGTATAACGAATTTCAACACAATTGAGGAATTCAAAGACTTGAATAAACATGGGTTCCTGAGAGAGAGAGCTTCTATAATTCTTCAAAGGATTGAGAGTGGGGAATGGCTTAACTCACCTTCAGTTCTGAACTCACTGGATATCATATGTTTTGCTGATTTGAAAAAGTTCAAGTTCTACTATTGGTGTTGCACCCCATTTGTTGCAACTCAGTGGGTAGTGACTGATAAACATAATGTTGAGGAGGTTCCTTCTGAATGGGAGGGTTATATTGATAATGACCAAGGCGGCGTGTTTCTTATCAAAAACAACAGCTCTGTGCCACTACATGAGGTACGTGGTATTGAACCTACGGAAGAAATAGAAGTTGGATATATTGACTCATGTGTCAACTCCACACTCAAACCCTCAAAGCTACTGAATAATTTACTCGCAGCCTTTGCCATCTCAGGATATTATAACATAAGACTGACAGTAATACGTTCAAATTCTCAATCATTTCAAATGGTACTGAATCACAAGGAAACAGATCAAAGTCGAGTAGCAGGTTGGGAGCGTACCCAGTCGAATAAACTAGCCCCAAAATTAACAGATCTGTCTTCACTAATAGACCCAATGAAACTGTCTCAGCAATCCGTGGACTTAAACCTCAAACTGATGAAGTGGAGAATCGCTCCTGAATTGAATCTTGATGTCATCCAAGAAACAAAATTTCTGCTTCTCGGTTCAGGAACTCTTGGATCATATGTGGCTCGGGCACTTCTGGGGTGGGGTGCTAGACATATAACCATGGTAGACAATGGAACAGTATCACATTCAAATCCTGTACGTCAACCGTTGTTCAATTTTGACGATGTTGGAAAACCCAAAGCTAAAACAGCAGTGGAAGCGTTGAAGAGAATATTTCCTCTAGTTGATGCACTTGATGTTAACATTTCTATACCTATGATTGGCCATCCTGTGATGAGAGAAGAAGCAGAGCATCAGGACTTCAAGAAACTGGAAGAACTGATAAAACACAATGATGTAGTTTATCTCCTCACAGATTCAAGAGAGGCCAGATGGTTACCAACAGTTCTTGGAAATGCGTATGGCAAGTGTGTCATCAATGCAGCACTTGGATTTGACTCTTATCTAGTGATGAGGCATGGAAGTTTTTTCAATGAGAGTGACGGGCATGACCAGGGAGAAGGAGATAGCGTAAGGCTTGGGTGCTACTTTTGTAATGATGTGCTGGCACCTTCAGATTCACTATCAGATCGAACACTGGACCAGATGTGCACTGTTACTCGTCCTGGTGTAGCACTTCTTGCATCGGCTCTAGCCGTCGAGTTGACAGTGTCGTTGCTACAACACCCACTGAAACAGTTTGCATCGACTGAGGAAACAACAGTTTTGGGAGAGCTCAACCACCAGCTGCGAGGGTTTTTGAGTAGCAATCAAGTTCTCAAACTGGAGACCCCTGCTTATAATTGCTGTTCAGCTTGTTCCCCTTCTATCGTAAAGGAGTTCAGAGCGAACGGATGGGATTTCATCAAGCAAGTGATGGCTGATTCCAAAGCAGCAGAGATTGTTAGTGGCTTGGACGAAGTTCATCGACAAACAGAGGAAGCCATGGCAGAAATAGAAGACTGGGATGGGGACTCAGAGGAGGACTTTTGACGGAGCAATAGGGTGAAGTATCTTAGTGTTTGTTGAGATAAAGAGCGATATCTGCATGTATAGCATACGTAATAAATCAGCGAAGTGTTTCCTGAACCTGTACATGTATGTGCCGTGGCACATCGATGCCACAAGGACGACTGGGTCAAAGGTGTCATCAATAGCAGATTAAAGGTAATCACACATCACGTGACTTATACTTCGGAACTTGGACATCAAAAGTTTTGACCAAAACAGATAGATGTCAACACACTAGCGGGTTAGATCTGTTTACTCCTTTGTGAGATATACAGAAGAGCGTCCTAGAAATGCCTACTCATCACAAGAGACGCAGTATAGATAATGATGATGATGAACCACTTGCAAAACGTGCGAAAATAAAAGATGAGGATAAGGCATACAGTCCCTATGGTAATGATGATGATGAAGAGGAAAATGTAACCAATGGAAAAGAAGATAATGAGGAGGATGACAATATTGATAGAGAAGGGGAGGATGAAGGGGAGGACGAAGGGGAGGACGAGGAAGAAGTAGAAGAGGAAAAGACAACGACTAAAGACGGGGCTGAGATACCAGATGGAGACAAATTGGACGACGAGGATGCTGATGAAGAGGCCCGTAGAACTACAAGGTTCGAGTTTGACGGGCAAGAATACACTTTCCAGGAAAGACCATCCGTTTTGGAAGAAAGGGAGGGCAAGATTGAGTTCAGGGTAGTGAACAACGACAACTCTAGGGAATCGATGATGGTTCTCACAGGATTGAAGAACATTTTTCAGAAACAATTACCAAAGATGCCTCGGGAGTACATTGCAAGATTAGTGTACGACCGCTCACATCTATCGATGGCAGTTGTACGGAAGCCGCTGACAGTTGTTGGAGGTATAACGTACAGGCCATTTGATAACAGAGAGTTTGCTGAGATTGTGTTTTGCGCTATCTCATCCACAGAACAAGTCAGAGGTTATGGAGCACATCTTATGAACCACTTGAAGGACTATGTGCGTGCTACATCGCCGATAAAATACTTCCTGACGTGTGCAGATAACTATGCCATTGGTTACTTTAAGAAGCAGGGCTTTACAAAAGAGATTACTCTAGATAATAAAGTATGGGTTGGTTATATCAAGGATTATGAAGGCTCGACTCTGATGCAGTGCTCGATGTTACCCAAGATAAGGTACCTCGATAGTGCAAAAATTCTTTTACTTCAGAAAGTGGCGATTCAAAGGAAGATAAGAGAAATATCTAAAAGTCATTATGTGAGACCAGGATTGACTCAATTTAAGGATCTGAAGAATATAAAGCCGATAGACCCAATGTCCATCCCAGGATTGAAAGAATCAGGCTGGACACCAGAAATGGATGAGCTTGCTCAACGACCACGTCGTTCACCTCATCATGCTTACATGGCTCATCTATTGACAGAACTACAAAACCATGCTGCTGCCTGGCCATTCGCAACGCCCGTCTCTAAAGAGGAAGTAGCAGATTATTATGAAGTTATCAAAGAGCCAATGGATCTTTCTACAATGGAACAAAAGCTAGATGCAGACAAATATTCTAAGATGGAAGATTTTGTGTATGATGCCAAACTCATCTTCAAAAACTGTCGAAGTTACAATGGTGAGCATACAACATACTTCAAGAATGCGAACAAGCTGGAGAAATTTTTCAATAGTAAAGTGAAGGAAGCCCCAGAGTATGCTGAACTTGTTGAGTAATTTTATGAATTTAATGAGATAAGCATATTGTCATTCTAAGTGAAGTTTACTGAGAAGCACGATTATCGCTCTACGTAGATCTGTCTCAAACCAATTGATACATGTTATAGAATTTTCTTCATTATGGACATTCGTTTCTTTCTAAGCCTCTACATTCTCCTCAGTCTCCTGATCTTTCAAAACCTTGATGATATCAGCTGTGGTTTCATTTGTGTAGATTTTGAAGCCTTCTGCCTCAGTTACAGAACTCAATTGCACATTTTTCTCATCTAATTTCTCTTCCATGACTTGTTTCAGAATCTTTAAAATCAATAGCTCTGCTTCCTTGAGCGTTAAGGAGCTATGGTACTCATTTTGCAACTCAGCTTGAGCTCCTTCAGAGCCAGAGCCAATAGCCTTGGCATCGTATCTATAAAATGTTCCCGATGGTTCAGTGTGGTATAACTGTGGCCCCTTTTCCTTGTCGTATCCAGCAATAAGAAGAGCTACACCGAATGGTCTAGACATTAGTCTCTTTTCACCACCAGCACCTTCACCAAAGCGTAATGCAAGATCCGCTACTTTTTGAGTCAACGACTCTACTCCAATCTGGTCATCAAAGTACAAGGAATAGTTAACAGAACTGACACGAGCATGCTCAATCATGGAACGGGCATCTGCGGTTAGACCAGACATAGCACAACCAACATGTGTATCGATTTCGACTATTTTCTCAATAGAAGATGACTCGAGAAGAGGAGAAGTAACACGTTTCTCCACTCCTAGCACGACTCCCTCTGAAGTTGCTATGCCGATAGCTGTAGAACCTAACTAAAATGAAACATACTCTGTTAGTAGCAGACTCTCGGACAGACAGACAGACACATGCCGTCTAAAACTGCACTCAAGACTTACTTTGATAGCTTCTAGGGAATACTCTACTTGAAACAGACGCCCCTCTGGAGAGAATGTGGACACACCACGATCATATTCACTTCTCGTAAGGAACATTTCTCACAAATAAAAGTCAGATCTCGCTCGCACACACTCAATAAAAATTGCAGAGCCTCTCTGGGTGCCAAGCTGTTTTTATTGATGGATGGTTTCGTATCGAACCGTGCTACTGTCTTGTATACCATCACCATTTGTTTTGGTGGCGATTTCTCTATACCAATAAATTACCCGGAGACAATTTATCCCGAGGGCAGATCAAACACCAAAACCGACTTTTGTTTACATTTGTTGTCTGTTTGGCTTTAGTATAGATACAAGGTAACAACAGAGAAGAGATAGTCGGCACGGTGGAGACAGCAGTGGTATTAAGATACTACGATAGCGCGTGGCCGAAAGAGAAGAATGAGTGAGGACTGTGTTTCACTGGTCATACCGGAGGACCTGTCCATTGGATCGCGTTTAGTGAACTTCGAACCCACATACGCAGAGTTTCAGAAAGTTAAGCCCTTTCCATTGAGCGACATCAGAGATACCAGAGTCCAAGAGGGTCTTATCATAAATGATGTTTTGCTCATTCTGGTTGGGCTAGAAGGGGCATACATTAGATTTTCAGAGAAATACTCACCGGTGCAGGAGACTTTGCGAAAGGACGGCCCCGAGTATAGGATAAACAAGAACCTGGATCCAAGTTTGAAGGATTTGACAAGAAAGGTAGTGCATCTCTCTAAGATGTTTGTGGCACTGACTCATTTTACCGAGAAGTACAACTCTGAGTCTTTTGGCCAGGTCCTTCAATCCTTCTGCTACGAGATAAGACAGTTTTTGAAGAGGTATATCAAGTTTGTTGATAATATTGATCAGCAGTTCAAGTTCAACAAGGATTTTTCCCTGCGGCAGATGGAGCAGGATTTGAGAGTGAACATAAGTTACAAAATGACCCATCTATATGAGATCACAAGAAGTATTATTGAACTTAACGAAAAACGTCAGAATGAGACTCCCAAAAATGCTTTTGACAATTTTGTGGCGAACATGAAGACAGATTTACATAGCAATGTTTCCATTGATTTGGTATCTGACTCATCTAATCACCATACGGTTAAAGGCGGTCTTGTTATAAAACTGTTCCAAGAAAGAATGGATTCGCATGCAGGGGACTTCAAGAGCAATGAGTTCTTGGGTCAGCTTCTAACAAGCATTAGCACGAAGTACATTACTATACTAAACAATTGGATCACGAAAGGAGAACTAAATGACCCTCAGAATGAATTCTTTATAGCTTCGAACTTGGTTCATGGCTTTAAACTGAATAATTTCAACGCTGAACAATACTGGATTTCTAAATTTGTTATCAAAACGGACGGTTTACCAAAACAGTTCTCTAATAAAGACCTTCAACTTAAAGTATTGCTAACTGGAAAATACTTAAATGTATTAAAAGAATGTGGTGTGACACTGGATGTCTTTTCCCAAAATACGGTACAAAGGTTGGATAGTTCTAACCTTTTATTAGTCTTGGAAGAAGCATATTCTATAGCGAACAGCTATATCATAGATTTCTTCATGAATGGCTATAACTTCGATTCTATATTGCAACAACTAAGGACTCTTTACCTTTTACCAAACTGCACATCAATCACACGATTTCTGGCAAGTATCTCTAGCGACCTGAAGAAAGAATATAAACATGCTTCAATTTCACGTATGCGCCGAAGCTTCAAGGCCATCTACAATGAAAGTACAGACGGGAATATTTTGAGTCAGTTGCTAAACATCAACATCGAGAATGAGTCTATCTATAACTACCTCCTTGAAATCCTAAAGGTTGAAGCAATTGATGCTGAAGCAGCACTCCATTCCAATAGTTTTGATACAATAAAACAGATGATAAGTACTACCCTTGACAATTATGCAAATGATCCAAATTCAAAAGAGAATAGATCAGCTGAGAGTCTGAAGTGCGTGAACTACATCAACTTTGACATTATACTACCATTTCCTTTGAACTTGATAGTCACCAGAACCATAGTCATTCAATACCAACTGGCATTTCGTCATTTAATTAATTTGCATCATACGGATCAGCTCTTGAACGAAGCATGGCTTGAAATAAATAAAAACAAAATCTGGAAGTTTAGATACTTTGATAAGCCTATACCTAAATGGATAACAAGAGCACGCTCCTTACACGACAGAATGAAGGATTTTTTCAAGATCTACTTTGAGTTTCTTGCAAATGAGGTTGTCGAGCTTGAATGGACTAAGTTCCACAGTGAGCTCAGCAATATTAATGAGTTTGAAGAGATAGGAAACAATTTGCAAAGATTCCTCAACTCTGTGCTAAAGAACTCGTTTTTAACCAATGAAAAGCTGATCAAAATTTTCAGCAGGTCATTACATATTATCAATGCGTACTGTGGGTTTCTTCTATCACTCCGGAAGGTTTTGATATTACTCAATTTTGACCTCTATGAGAGATATTCAGATCGTTTAAAAGGACAACAATACGATTTTAACAAGAACCTGGAAAGATTGGAAAAGCTCAATTTATATTTGAACGAGTACTTAGATAGTTTTAACCAACACTTGAATGGTCTTATTGAAGGCTTGAAGTACTATGGTGAACTAGAGACACCTGCTTTCCTTATTTTAGCTCAAAGACTGAAACTGTCTTTTCCTAATGCCAATGAATGATGACTATATAGAGCAAGCATAGCGGTTTATAGGCTTCAGAATAGGGTTGATTTGCACTATCCACTACATACAGATCCAAGATAATATGCGAATCAAAGAGTTTCATCAAATACATTCTCGAAGATGGACAGGTCTCACAGCACCTTACTCTTCTTATAATATTGTTATGAGATTGATTAAATCCCTGCTATTCCTAGTAAAATGGGTTCAAGCAGCAGCTATCGCATGAGCCGATGAAGAGCCAGGAGGATCTAAAACAGAGTTATTATCTTCGTCCAATACACCGGAGGTTTCGTCAGCTGTTGGCTCTGACGGAGGTGCTGGAGGCTGTGGATGTAGCAAACTGTGAATCTCTTCATTGAGATTCTTTATTTGATTCCCCAACTTTTCAATTTCTGCATTCAACAAGTTCTGCTTATTGAAAAGAGCCTTCTTCCAGTCCTTGAACTTCTTTTCCTCAAAAGCAACAATTTCATTGAACTTCTTTCTTTGGATCAACTGTTTTTGCACAAATATAGGGTTCCACTCGACTACCAAATCGTCTACGATATCTTTGTTGAACTTGGATAACACCTTATAGTTTCTCAATCCATTCTTGTCAATATCCTCAAAGTCAAAATCTTTGATCAAATCGTCATTTTGTAAATTTGCTTTAGCTTCATTGATTCTTGTTTTCAGCAATTTGTCCCTACATCTTTCAAAGTATGATTCTGTTGAAGATATCAAGTCGATCATATGGTTTGCCAATAACACCTGCTTCAATTTTACAAAGTCACAATGGTCTTCATTCCAAACTTCTGCTATACCCCAGTCGTATTTTCTGCCAATCACCATGGTAGTTTTGTACTTCGGCTCTCCTCCCTGCTCTTTGATTGGGACTTTCTTTTCTGCCAACTCTTCTGACCCGATAATAGCGTATGGGACTTGATCCAATATCTTTGTTTTAACTTCTTCATCATCTATGTGCTCGCATATTTTAATATCCTGCGCTTCAATAATACGACGAATCAAATCTTTCAACTCGCTCACTTCATCAACAGTCAAGGAGTCTGCCTTAGCAAGTACAGGGATCAAGTTAACTCGACTAGATATGTGTCTCAAAGCTTCGATATCACTAGTGGATAACCCCTTGGAGCTTGGGTTGATAAAGTAGATGCACGCATGGACTCTATTATCTACCAAGCTTTTCCTCTCCGGCTGCTCTTCCTGGAACATGTATAGTCTCAACTGTTGATCAATGTACTCTGTCACTGGAACATAAGAGAACTGGTTATCGATTCCATCACAGAATCCCCCGGTATGGATTACTGTGAAATCTAAGTCAAAGCCGTCTTCCATCAAGTACAACTTTTCGGGATGAATAGAGGTTGTCTTCTGGAACTCAATGTTTGGTTCCGAGCTCAGGGAGGTTCCCTTGGTGTTATGACTCTTCAATTTTGTGCCAAACAAGGTATTGATGAAAGTCGTTTTCCCCAAGCCAACCTGGCCGACTAGCAACAAGTTGAACGTGGCACCCTTCTTGGCTTTCAAAGCTTGTGTCTGCAGAGGGAGAGATTCGATTCCTATGGAGAACTTCTTATCGTAAGTCATGGGAGGAGAGAGAAATTCGGACGAGTCTTTTGGGTGGTGCTCATGGAGCATTTTGTATTGGAGTTGTGAAGAGCCTATTATTTCCTTGAAAGCACTCATTCTTAGTTAAAAGGAATTACAATAAATGCAACTTGAAACAAAGTACGACTGTGAAGATGATGGATAGGTATGTGTATAAGTTATCTGGTGGAATTGTGGTTTGATATATGGCTAAACGCATATATGTTTGTGTCTCCACATATCCACACAAGTGCACACAATATATGTAGGTGCCCAGTGTGTGGTCAAAGAAAAGCTATGGAAACAATACAACGACCCAGTGCTGCACTGATCCGACACAGATAGTGGGAGCGGATTGCGTTATTTACTCCTTCTTGCCAGCACATTCTTCCATCATTAGGATCAGTTGTTCTACATTCTCCTCATTCTTTGCACTGACTGGAACTATCTTCCACCCATTACCCTCGACAAAAGCTCTAAGTTCAGGGAATCTCAGCTCTGTTCCTTCCAGATCTGCCTTTGTCGCAGCTACAAGAACACGCTTTCCCTCTATTCTGTTTCCCATTTCGCCTAGAAGTATTTTCAAATCTTCAACAGGGCTAGGAGAGCCCAACGAAATGACAAACACCAGACCACCAGACCTCTCAACATGACGTAGAAAGTCCATGCCCATTCCCTTGTTTTGCGACGCGCCTTTGATTATACCTGGAATGTCTGCAACTGTAAATTGTGGTCTATCCAAGCCAGTGGAGATTGTTCCGATAGTTGGCTGCAAAGTTGTGAAAGCCCAATGGCCAACTCTTGGTCTGGCGTTGGAAATTGCTCTCAGCAGTGTAGACTTTCCCGCATTCGGAAGTCCAACAAGCCCTAGATCAGCCAGGAGCTTCAGCTCAAACAGGAAATGTCCTTCAACATAGTTTCGACCTTTTTTAGAGAACCTAGGGTTCCTCACCTCGTTTGTAAGAAAATGCATGTTGCCCAACCCCCCTGAGCCCCCATTGAGTATCTTGATTGGACGCTCTGTTTGCCTAGAAAGGTCAATCCCGTGAATGGGGAACCAATCTCCACTGGCCTCTTCCTTGATTAAGTTGTAGTCATACTTCTGCACTTTCTTGTCAAGGTTCTGGAAGTACTCCTTCTCTTTATGCCACTCCTCATCTTTATCCTTTTCTTTGAACTTCCATCCTTCGCCCATTGCCCAACTGTCTCGTTCCAGTCTCAGTAAATCAGGCTCTGAGTCTCCATAGTTTGTGCTTTTGGCTAGCTTTTCCACTTCGATTACATCAGTCTCTTGGTCTTTGAAACTATTTGGATCT
The DNA here is from genome assembly GCA_030580455.1 of Barnettozyma sp. UFMG-CM-Y5996. NCBI lineage: Eukaryota > Fungi > Ascomycota > Saccharomycetes > Phaffomycetales > Phaffomycetaceae > Barnettozyma > Barnettozyma sp. UFMG-CM-Y5996. Next base: position 27,803 of record JAKTSX010000028.1, on the reverse strand, counting down.
GGAACCCATCTGATCGTTGTTCCCACTGGAACTGTGATGAGGACATCTTGACCTGTCTTACCATTTAGCTGCCGTTTCTGCCCTGGCTGTCCCGGACCCGCTTGATAGAACTGTTTCAATTTGTTTAGTGATGTGAGCCCCTCAATTGCCTGGACATAGACATTGCCTCCATCACCTCCATCACCCCCATCTGGGGGTCCGACGCTGCGGCCTGCATCTCTGAAGAAAGAGATAGCTCCATCCCCACCACGTCCAGATCTCAACCGTATGACTCGTAGATCGGAAAACGTGCCCGATGTGCCTTCTGCCTTGGGTCTCTGCTTGGTGGAAAGGTGCGAGTAGGCGGACGACCTCAGCTCGTTTATGTGGAAAGGAATAGAAATTGTCATTTGCCCGAACTTCTCTCCCCGCACGACCTTGAACGGGATAACCGAAGTCGAATTGCGGGTGTCCTGGTGGTGTGTTTCGTCTATGTGACGCATCAACGACCTGTCATCTTTCTCCAGCGAGTTCAGCCACCCTTCGTTCTCATCTTGATTCGGCGCATTTGTGGGCACCCCGTATATACTTCTTCTAAGCACTAGTTCCCGACCTGCACTGCGCAGTCGTCCCCACTGACGGTGTACCAACATCTGCTAATCATCTCCCCACCATCCTCACCAATCCCAGAAAAAAGTGCCCAGAAAAACTTTTCTACGATGCCCTATTAGTACCTATCGCTATATATAATACCCATCGCTGGTTATGAGCGATGTGTCAAATGGAGGTGTGCACACCGAACGGGGCACTGAGCCAGACCGGGAGCTGGGTGCCCTCTATCCTCTGTGCGTACCGATCCTTCTGCCCCGCGCTGCGAGCACCCTCTATTCTGCCACACAGCAGCACCTCGTGGCATCTGCTGTCGCTGACCTGTTTACTGCTCACTACTCACTCCTGACTGATCACACTGATTAATCATCGATTACATAACGAGACAGAAACTTTCTCATCATTTTCAGTAAACAAAGCCACTCACATACTTACAGGAGGGAAGAAAGAGTGCCAACTACAAGGTATCAGAGGTTCAGAGATCGTAAGGACATTGAATAGCGGCAGTATGGCGATAAAGAGATGTAAGGGGTGCGGGTGCACGGACTTCACTCGTGACATCCACTCAGCATCCTCCGATCTGGCCTGTTCCAGGTGTGGAAGAGTGTTTGAGGAGAACCCTATTGTTTCAGAGGTGACGTTTGGCGAGTCCTCCAACGGAGCCGCGGTGGTGCAGGGTTCGTTCATAGGCCCGGACCAGTCGAGCGCCACCTTCTCGAGTGGGCCGCGGGGGAGCTCGATGGACTCCAGAACAAAGACCCTAGCCAGCGCGAAGAGAAAGATAAGAGCCGTGAGCAGCGCTCTGAATATCCCCGACTACGTCGGTGAGGCTGCCTACCAATGGTTCTCGCTTGCGCTGGCGAATAACTTCGTCAAAGGCAGAAGATCCCAGAATGTGATTGCCGCGTGCCTCTACGTTGCGTGCCGCAAAGAGAAGACGCACCACATGTTGATTGATTTTAGTTCAAGGCTACAGATTTCAGTGTACTCTGTTGGTGCTACATTCCTGAAGATGGTGAAGACTTTGCATATTACAAAGCTTCCGCTGGTAGACCCATCGCTCTTCATCCAACACTTTGCGGAGAAGCTGGATTTTGGTGCAGATAAATTGAAAGTCGTCAAGGATGCCGTGAAGCTCGCCCAGAGGATGGCCGATGACTGGATTCACGAGGGGAGAAGGCCAGCTGGTATTGCTGGTGCTTGTCTGCTGCTGGCTGCAAGAATGAATAACTATAGACGTACACACTCAGAAATTGTCGCGGTGGCGCATGTGGGAGAGGATACGCTTCAACGAAGACTAAACGAATTCAAGAAGACAAACGCGGCCAACTTCACCATCGAGGAGTTCAGAAACAGGGAGATGTTTGAGAGTTCACTACCGCCATCATACCAGAAGAATCAGAAAAGGAATGCAGCCATTCTCAAAACGGCAAAGAACCAGAATTTCAATTACGCTGAAGCGGTGAGACAAGCTGTGAAGATTGAAGTTGACAGTGACGAAAAACCACAAGATATCCAAGACCATGACTTGATGAGGCGTTTATTGGTTGACACAGACGTGAATTCAGATGAAATTATCTCACAGCTGGAACGCGTGAAGAAGAGACAGCAACGTGATTTCAAACGTGTGGTGGATACAAACACTCTCAATGTTTCGGATAAGAAGCAAACAGCTGGTCTCAAAACCGAAGACTCAGCAGCTACGGAAGAGGGGAAAGGAGACGACGAAGAAGGGGATGATGACGATGACGATGACGATGACAATGACGAAGTAAACGAAGATGCTGAACTGCCCAAGGCTGAAGACATTTATCACCCAAGAAATTTACATCTTTTACCAACTACACAGGAGATACTTGCCACAGTACCTGACGACCCCGAAAACTTTGATGATTTATCTGACTCTGAGCTGGATACATTTCTGTTGACAGAAGATGAATCACGCATGAAGGAGCGTGTGTGGGTGGGAATAAACGAGGAGTTTCTCTTGGACCAAGAGCGGAAACGTCTCAAAGCCGAAGCGGATGAGATATCTGGCCACCAACAGCCTAAACGTCGCAAACGCCCCAAGGCGGAGAAGGATATCCTTGAGGGTATTGAGCAGGACGGAGTTGATGGTGCTCTTAAGGACATCGGCGAGGAACAAAGCGCAAGTGCTGCCGCAAGAAAGATGATTCTAAAGAAAGCGCCTTCGAAGAAGATCAACTACTCCGCGTTGAACACTTTGTTTAATTCGTAATATACACAAGCAATGCACTCTACTCTCACCGTTTAGACTTCGAAGAGCCTATCAGTATCGCATTTATCACCAGCAGGACGCACAGCGACAGACTCAGCACCCATTTCAGGCTCTTTATCGTGCCGTTGACCGGCCTCTGGTTCACCAAACGATGTGTCATGTGGAAGTAGTTCCACAGTCCCAGGATCAGGATGACTGACGCAAAAACAAACAGGAGAACGCCCACCACTGTGGAGAAGATCTTCTTACTCCCGGACCGGCGTTCGAAGCTATCCAGATTGGCTTCAAACGACAGATCTAACAGGATTGCTAGCGATAAGAATGTTAGAACTGCTGAAAACTTGATGTACTGAAGCAGCGATCTCTCGGCCTGCAGACAGTCCCGGGGCAGCGACAGCGGTCCATACGTGATTACTCGAGTCAGCATTCTCCTTCAGCCATGTTCTTCCCTACAACCACCTTCCCTTGGCCCTCCTATCTGTCTTGAGTTGATTGTTATTGTTGTTGTTGTTGCTGCTGCTTATGCTGATTATCTCATCTCATCGCCCCCGAAGAAAATTTCCTTAAAGAAAAATTTTCTAAAGAAGCCAAAGTTGCCACTAACAGCAGAGTTGTGATATCAAGTAGACACCTTTGTACTGGTAGAAGAATAGTAGGGAGCAATAGCCATGTCTTACCAGCCACTAGATTTGTCGCAGCAGAGCACAGCAGTGCCTACGGTGCTATGTTGTAACTGTGGTGTTCCTATGGACGGGTCGCAAGGCCTTACGATGTGTTACGACTGTATCAAGCTCACCGTGGATATCACGGAAGGGATTCCTCGTGAATCGAATCTATCGTTTTGCAGAAACTGCGAGAGATTCCTGCAGCCTCCAACACAATGGATCCGGGCAGATCTGGAGTCCAGAGAGCTACTAGCGCTCTGTTTGAGAAGACTGAAAGGGCTGAACAAGGTGAGGTTGATCGATGCCAGTTTCATCTGGACAGAGCCCCACTCCAGACGTATCAAAGTGAAGCTGACTGTGCAGGGAGAAGCCATGGCAAACACTATCATCCAGCAGGCGTTTGAAGTGGAGTACACCGTCATCGCAATGCAGTGTCCAGACTGTGCCAAATCCTACACCGCCAACACTTGGAGGGCGACTGTTCAGATCAGACAAAAAGTTGCGCATAAACGTACTTTCCTGTTTCTTGAACAGATGATCTTAAAGCACAATGCACATGTCGACACCATCTCCATCCAAGAGTCCAAGGACGGTTTGGACTTCTTCTATGCACAGAAATCCCACGCCGTTAAAATGATCGATTTCCTAACTTCGGTAACTCCAACAAAGTCTAAGAAATCTGAAGAGTTAGTCTCACAGGATACACATAGTGGATCATCTCAATACAAGTTCTCATTTTCTGTGGAGATTGTGCCTATTTGCCGTGACGACTTGGTCATTTTACCCAAAAAGGTTGCACACGCCTGTTCGAACATTTCCCGGATCGTACTCTGCTCCAAGGTTACCAATACATTGCAATTTTTGGACCCATTGACTTTGCACACAGCTGAACTGTCACCTTCAGTGTATTGGAAAAAGCCATTCCCTTCCTTGGCTGAGGTTTCACAACTGGTGGAGTTCATCGTTTTGGATGTCGAACCAACAGGTTATACAAAGGGGAAGTGGGTCCTTGCTGACATCACTTGTGCCCGTGCTTCTGATTTAGGAGTCAATGATCGTGAGTTCTACGTTCGCTCTCATCTGGGTGGTATTCTGCACCCTGGTGATTCAGTGATGGGTTACTACCCATCCAACTCCAACTATAACTCAGAGTTGTGGGATGAATTGGACGCAACAAATCTACCTGACGTGGTTTTGGTAAAGAAACTGTACATCAGAAAGACTAGAAAGAACAGAAACTGGAAGTTGAAGAGAATGGCACGTGAACAATCCGATATCTATGCGAATGAGGAATCTCGTGCCGCAAAGCAGGATCAAGAACGTGCTGAGAAAGACTACGAATTGTTCTTGCAGGAATTAGAGGAAGATGTTGAATTGAGACAGAGCGTTAACCTCTATAAGGATCAAAACGCATTGCAAAGGGCTGCACAGGCTGAAAGTATGGATGAAGATGGGGACGAAGAGGACGACCCTGATGCTCCTGTTATTGATATCGATGAGTTGTTGGACGAGCTGGATGACATGACTTTAGAGGGTTGATTGAGCCACAGACTTACTTTCAAGTTCTGTGTTGTCATCATTTTTGAGACTCAGCATAAGCATATCATGTTCCAGCCTTAATGCTTTTGTAGAGACCCATCCTCTCCCAGGTAGAAATACTCGTTTCAACGGATTACCATTCTTATCAACTGTTGGATAATCCAATGCGGAAGGGATTGGTTTCGATGGGTCATGAATGTTGATATCCGTTCTAGCTCTTTTCATTATTACAGACTCTGTAGGCGTCTTTGACTGTGGTGATGACGATGGAGGGACCCCATCATTCTTTTCCTTAATATCTTCGGCCTGGGGAGGCAGTGGTTCGACTGGATCGTTACTGGCTTGTTCATCTGCCTGTTCCTTGGGCGGATCGGGTACATCTCGTTTGTCCTTCTCTGAAGCTGATGTACCACCTTCCCCCAAAGTGACTCTAGTAGAAACAGAGTCGAATTCCTGCTGGTGTTCACCAGAACAAGGATTCCCATGCATGTCACTAGTTGCAGAAGACAGCGACCCACTGTTGCTGCTGTTGGACCCACACTCACTCTTCTTCAATTGAAACCGACTCCTCCATCTGGATAGCCCTTCAGCAGTGGATAGATTATACTGAACCCCGTCATGCTCGATGACTACTTTACTGTTAGTGGAGCTGTGCACCCTATCTGGCACCTGCGTTCCCAGATCATCTTGTTGCTGCTGTTGCTTCTCTCCCTCTTGTTGCTCCTCTTGCTCCACCTCCACTTCTTCGTCTACAATCTGCCCAAAGGGAGGAGCCATCGTCAGGAGAATGAGTCCCCCCAGCAATAGAGCTCCCCCCAGGCCAAAGAGATTTCTCACCCACAGCAAAGACCCGTCATCCTGCCTAGCTACGCGACTCATCCTGTCATCAGCCACGGAATAGATGCACTCAGCAGTCTTGAGAATAATCAACGGAGCCTTTCTTTCTTCAGACACCCACCAGAAACACCTTCACGAGGAGGAGCACACGCTCAGGTCAGTATTTATACAGGCAAGACTCAAACGCCAAGTGACACATAATACTTACTTGTCAAGCGTGTGTGTGCTGAACTTGTCTGTCGCTCCAAGGAGTGTTTGGAAGTCCTCCAAGATCCCTGAACGGTATCTCGCAAAACATGTCGAGCCAATGTAATGATTCACGCACTCAACCAACCCTTCGAAATGGCGTGACTGCTCCAGCAACGTGAGCGCCGGCTTGTAGTTGGCGGGATCGTCGAATAGAAACCTCCATGTCCATACTTTCGACTGGACACCAAAGTAGGCGCCCGTCAACAGCACTACCAGCACAACAGACGCAATAAATACACGATCAGATTGCTTCATATCCACTCTACTGCTGACTGATCAACAACACTATGGACATCTATATCAAGCGACTGAGTGGCTGCGAGAAGATCCTTTTGCTCTGTTTGTTTCCTCAAATGTGGGTGGAAAGGAAAGAAGAAGGAATCTGCTGGGCAGCTCACCATTGTCGCTTTAGTTTTGTGGTTCAGTACACATACGCATTGGACGCCTGTCTCTTGCCTCTATTCTCTACATATACAGATACAGGATACGGCAGCGCTGTGGAAAGCTATATATTATACATTATGTTACATTACTTTGAGGTTTGGTTGTTGGTGTTGTTAACGTAGTTCTGGGCTTTGGCCTTGACATAGTCAGCGCTCTTAGTGTCGTTGTGGCTCTCCTCTAAGGAAAGCCACTTGGCAAAGAAGAATCTCGCCTGCTTCTTGGTGATCTTCACCTGCAGAACACGCTCAAAGAGGTCTTCGGCCTTCTTCTTCTCAGACTTCTTGATCTCCTGGTCGATGTACACATTCCACAAGTCGATACGCTTAGGGACGTCGGCAATCAGCCCCTCGAACAAGGTTCTTCCCTGCTCTGGGTCACCTTTGCGGAACTCCAGCTGAGCAAACTTCCGCACGACTTCAATGTGGTCACGCTTAGGCAGTGCTGTGAGCGCCTTGCCCAGGATCTCGTGGGCCTTAGGGTGCTGATCACGGTCTAATAGGTACTCACCGTAGGATACCCACACCGCAACCGACGACTTACCGAATTTCTTAGTGATGGTCTTGAACAGAGCGTCAGCTTCATCGTACTTCTCGGAGAGAATGAAGATACCGACAAGTTTCTGGTGCATAGTCAACGAGTCCATGTACTCTGTTGAGCGCTTGAATACCTCGTCCAGGGTCTCTGGGGTACCAAATGTGTTTTCCAAGTTCAGCAGGGCAATCCAGATGTTCAGTTTCTCTTGTTCCTCACGGTAGGCTATAGTCTTGAGAGCTCGTTGTGCGATCTCTCTCGCCTTTTCGATTTCACTCAGTTGTAGCTGGAATGACATGTAGTTCATCCAGACAATAGACGAGTTTGGATTTCCTATGATCAATCTTTCAAAGTCAGCGACAGACTGTGGAGCCTTGGACTTGATGTCACCCGTAACATCTTCAACAATTGCTTTCTTAGAAGCCTTCTTCTTCTTCTTACTTTGGGTAAAGTCTTCGTCATCACTTGATTCATCATCACTTTGATGACCTTGCACCTGGTCAAGGATAGATGCAGTCCAGTCGAATCCATTGGTACCAAGTCCAGATACACTCAGAGAAGACTTTCCCATACTCAGTGATTCTTCCTCCCCATCATCCTCTTCCTCATCTTCATCATCTGACTGTGAGGAAGAGTCTAGATTCACTTCCTCATCCGAGTCATCACCGTCGCTCTCTGCTTCTACCGCTTCTTCATCACTTGCATCTTCCATCTCAACATCTTCATCATTGAAACACGAGGCCTTCATACCTAGGGAAAGTTTTTTCTTCTCAAGGTCAATTTTCAGTACCTTTACCTTGACTCTATCACCTTCACCAAACAGAGCATTCAAATCATCAATAGGGTTGTCCGAGATTTGTGACTTGTGACACAAACCACTGATCTTGGTTGTTCCTTCCAAGTTGACAAACACACCAAAATCAGTAACCCTTCTGACTGAACCTTCAAATACGTCACCAACGGCTATATCGCTGAAGCTCTTCAAATTCTTCAGTTCACCCTTGATGTCAGAAGCCCTCAGGGTTAAAACAACGTTTGACTCACTGTTTATCTTGCGCACTTTCCCTGATACTAACTGGTTCACAGAAAATAGTTTCTTCCAGTCTTTCACAAAGTCATCAGATAAGTCACTAACCTTCACGTAGCCAGTAACCTTGGCACCAAGCAAGACAAACACACCTTTGTCTGTCACATTCTTCACGAATCCCTTGACTACATCACCAACGCTGAGGTCATCACTGGTTTTGATTAGTTTGTTTTGAGACTTTGGTGAGCGCAGAGATACAGAAATCTTCTTGTTTGAAGGATCGACAGACAAAACAAGACTAGGAATGATATCACTGACATGAAACACATCTTCTAGTCTATTGCTATAGTTATCCAAAGAGTCAGGAAGACAGGCCATAGCTCTTACATTTTCAGCCAGCTCCACGAACACTGAGTTTTCGGTAACCTTCAAAATACGAGCTGGTAGTTTTTGGCCAACTTCAACATCTTGAAAGGTGGTAATCTCATGGTCTCTTGCTGTAAAAACAACAGTGTTCTTGTCAGAATCGATAGATCTTACTCTTACCTTTAACGCAGCACCTATTGGGAAAGTCTGCTCCAAGTTGTTAAGAAGTTCAGTGTTGTCGGACAAGTTCATAAATGAAATGACACCTCTCACTTTTGGAGAGATGGTAATGAAGAAGAAGCCTCTGGTTGAGTTGTTGATAAATCCTGTATATTCCTTTCCAACAGAAAGATCTTCATGACTCAGAATATCGCCTTTATTATTCTTTAATGACGACTTCTTCATAGTGAGTTCGACAATGCTTTGATTTGACAACTTGGAAGGGGCTGGAGAGGAGTTGTGCGTACGAGCATTGAAGCCTATAACCTTGACATCGATTATATCTCCTTCGTTGAAGCTAGACAATGGTGCTCTAGGATCGGCAATTTCCTTGAAGTTATCAAAGATTTGTGACACATCGACACGACCTTGGATATTATCAGCCAACAGAACGTTTAACTGAGTCGGTTTGACTGCTATGATTTGAGCTTTCGTTACTCTTCCCACAACCAAATCGTCAATCTTCTTGATGGATTTATCAATAGGGTTAACTGCATTATGAGTAGAACCCTTCTCTTTTATCATGAGGAAAAACCTCTCATGATCTTCATCCAATTTTTGGACTTTGACAGATAATGATTGGTTCAAAGTAAATACTGTTGTGAGATCCTCAACACGACGGTCAGTGGCAAATTTAGCTAGAACCAAGCCCACCAACTTACCACCAAAGCCAACAAAAACACCATTATTTGTAACTGATTTGACATATCCTGGAATAAACTTGTCTGTAACCTTCACATCATGAAATTCTGTAGGTAGATCGCCTTTCTTTGCCGCTTCAATCAATGACGTCTTGGCTGTGAGGTTGAAGATTCTTGAGCGATTGTCTTTATCTAACACCAGACCTTCAATAGTTGACCCTATCTCCAATTTCTTGAGCAAGGAACGATTTTGGTCGTAGCTGCCATCTGATAGATGTCCATCAAAGATGACACCCCTCAAGTTATTCTCAGGTATTTCGACAACAACAGAGTCCTTGGTTTTTTCCATAACTCTAACGGTAACGATTGATTTCCCTGGAACAAGGTTTGCCAGAGCCTTTTTTTGCGCATCCGTTGTTTCTTGGGATAATCTACAACTAACAGAGACCCTCTTAGTTTCAGTATCAGCGCTTGTGACCCTAACATTGACAGTTTGACCGATTTTGAGGTGGTTTTCAGGTTTCTTGACGAATGTTTCACTAATCTCTGCCTTAGGTAAAAATGCTTTGAGTTTACCGAAGAAGGATATTATGGCTCCACTTGGGTTGAGGTGGTGAACGGTACCGACAGTTCTATTGCCAACTTTAACATCTTTGATGTCAGATATGATACTATCAGAGTCAAGAAGTGACTTCTTCAAAGTCACAAGAATGTCACCTTTATATGGAGAGACATTTAGAATTCTACCTTTGACTTTGGAACCAATCTTGAACTTTCTTTCCGGATAGATCAGTTTGACATCACTGACATGCAATGGTGGAACAGAAGCTTCAAAGTTTTCTAATATTTTGATTTTCAATCCATTCTCTGATGACACTGAAACAACTTCTCCTGTAACTATCTCACCCAAAGGTATATCTTGTGGTCTAATATACTTCCGCTCAATAAATGATTTCTCCAAGGTTAAGATATAGTAGTTGTCAATTTGTGAGTGGCCTAATATTCTAGAAGGATGAGTAGTACCTGCTCTGAATGTGGTTGAAAGAGAAGATTTATCACCATCCACTCTAGACAAGTGGACCTGGCCAAATTTGTCTCCAGAAAACTGGACATATATGTAATTTGAGTCATGGCCCAGAATGCTTACAGAATCAATCTTGTGACCGATTGGGAACGCTTCCAATGGGGTAGATGAGCTATCTGAATCGTAGCAAGTTTCCTTGAGATTTATGATATGGGGAAGTGTGGATAGATACAATTTCTTTGAACCACCCGATGTGATAACTGCAAGAACTCTTGTCCTGATAGTAGAGCCGATAGCATATTTATGCTTGATATCGTCTTCGGTGAAGGTACCGAGATGTCCCATATTAATGGAAGCATCCACGATACCGAATGCTTTGGCAACAACACCATCTTTAGAGACTTCAGTAACTAGGGCATCAATTAAGCTACCGGCTAGTACAGCATCCACAGAGCTAACAGAGCTCAATGTACTCTTCTTATTAGTGGTCAATTTCAAAGTAACTGTACGTCCTTTATTGCTGGCGATTCTCGCTAGTAGAACGGATCCAACTTTGAAGTTTTCATTGTTAAGCTCTACTGCAACAAGCTCCTTGTTGGAGATAAACCCAGTGAGTGCCTCCTTTCCTATATCTAGAATCAAACCATGATCTTCTATACTGGAAACCGAGGCTTGAACAGCGGCATTAGGGGTGAAGTCTTCTTTCTCATCCAGCAAACTATTCACCTTTGATGGCTCTATTGTTAGCTCAATACGTCTACTCTGCTTTGATTTTTTGTTTCCATTGGTTTGTTCAACAACATTAGCACGCAGCCATTGCCCAACCTTGAAATACTCAGATAGTTCTGGCAATTCCTTGTGTTTAGTATTACCAGAGGTGATTCCTTCCACATTGCTATTACTCTCATCGTCACCATCTTCATCATCGCTATCTTCATATTGCTCCACGAGCTTAGTTATCTCTGGACAGATGTTGGTGATCGGCACAAAACCGACAAGGTTCTCTGGCAGCGCAAGCACCAGGTCAAACTTGTTGATCTGTTGCACCTGGCCGAGCACCTGCGTGCCGGCGATCAGATTTCTGAAGCTGAGCGTTTCAATTGGGATAATCTCCTTATCCACGAGGTCTTCCGGCTTCAACATCTCTGTGGATCTGGTCTTCTTTCTCTTAGCTGGCCTCTCCCCGTCGCCTTTATGTGCTTTGGACGGTTTGCCGCCTTGGCTCGGTTGCTCGTTACTGAACAGGACATCGCTCACCGCTTCATTGGCAACTTCTTTGCGTTCCAAAGCAGTAAGCGCTGAGGCTCCACCTCTTGGGAATGAAACCTCGCTAGATTGCAACAGAGAAGTCTCCGGCGCCTTCGTCGAGTCCTCCCTGGTCAGAGGCGACTCCTTCTTGGCATCAGATCTTCTTCTTTTACCAGCCACTGCCATATTTCCTCTATGGCGCTCGACTCGTCTGCTATCCACGAAGATTCAATGCCTTTACAAATGTGATCTCTCTATCAAGGAAGTTTAAGCACAGAAAAAATTTTAGAGAAAAAGAAAATAAAAATTTTAAGGCATCGCAGGTGTCCCTACCGAGGCGTTCTGTAGGTGTTGATGGTGGACAGGTGGTTGTCCTGGAGCCAGTCAGCGACTGCTGGATATTGGAAGCTGGAGACTACAAGTACAAGCGTATAGCTACCACATGATCTATTGGGGTGGCACAGCGCCGGTGTGTTTATTGTTGCGGGTGTGCATTGGAACGACTATCGAAGTAAGGTAAAGGTAGCTAGGCGACCGGCAGTGATGCCAATGATCTTACTGCAAAAGCTGGCCAATGACTTTAGATAGTTTGGCAGCGGATACGTCTTCAGTGACGGCCTTTGTGGCCAAAAACTTGGAGGTTTTATTTTTGATGTAGGTTTCTTCAATCAGCTTCAAACGGTGCTCGTCCACGATGGACCCAAACTCTTTATTCTTGGCGACAAACTCCTCGAATTTGTTGGAGATCAAGAGTTCATAGAGGCTGGTGAGGTTCTGCACCTTATCAGTATAGTCTGTGGATGTGCTGAATATGTTTGGTGGAAGCAGGTGGAGGTAGAGTGGGAAGTCTTGGTCGATGAACTCAATCAAGCCCTTGATGAGAATCTTCACGGTGCTCTCCTCCCTATCGCTGGAGCTATCCTCGCTGAGTTCGTATAGTTTTAAAAGCGCCAAATTGGAGTTGAGGTCGCTGAAGTCACCGTCGTATTGCACTTGGAGATAGTTTTGGAGGTCTTCAATCACAGAAACATCATATCTTCTTAGTGTTGTGATAATCTCATTGATATGATCTGGTCTTTGCGGTAACGGATCCACCAGTCTATTAGTCATGTTTCGTATCTTTGGCCCTTGCTGCTTCTGTTTTGGTTGAAGATATGGCCTGTGATTTAGATTACGGCCTCAATGCTTTTGAAGTATTGAACTGGCATTGAATTTCGCTTAATTTTTACAGCCTTTAAAAATTCTTAATATTACCCGGCAGGACATCAGGCATGTTCTAAGCTTTAAGATGATATCTATTATTAAAGAGTCAGGTGCGTGTGCTGCTATAGGGATGGGGTAGGGTATGGGAGATTTAGTTGGATGCGTTCCGCATAGAGAGAAAACAGTTCCATATAACTCCGACTGGATGTACAGTGTGCTTGCGTTAGTAATGAGACTTTGGCTCGGAGGTGATGGAGTAAGTGGGTGTAGCTGACTGGCCCACTGACTGATTAACTTACTTGACGAGGAGAATGGTACCTGGAACCTCTTTGGCATTACCAAGAAGTTGATAAATTGCACCAAGGGCCACACCATATAGTTAATTGCTAAAGTACTGAAGTAAATCTTTCTAATCTTTTCAGAGAGGGTAAACTTGTCACCACCCTCTAGAACAAAGTTGGAGTAGGCGAAGAAGCCGAATAGAGAGATAGGAGAGTAGACCAGCTGGTCCGACAAAACTCTTTCCAGTGCAGACACGAATGTAGGCTCTGAATTGTAAAAATGGTTCAATATCCAGTACCATCCCTTCTGAAAAAAGGCTATCACAAACCCCCAGAACATAAAGCCCACAAATCTGTGGAAGTTGAATATGTCTTTATCAGTTTGCTCTGATAGTTGCTGATAGTTCGGATTTTCCGACGAACTGCCTGCTCTGCCTCTTTGGATGCTTGCGGTATCACCATAATCGTTGTAGAACGCCTCGTCCGGTAGACTGTTCAATGAGTGCAGCGAAGCTGACGTTGAAGATGTAGCTCGAAGTCTGATTTGTCCCTGAGACGATATCATGGCAAAGAAGCATGACAGAGATTGAGCCATTGTATCCGACAGTCCATACAGCAATGTGTTGGCTGTGACTGTGGTCAGTAGCGGTGATTTACCATACAGCGTCTCATATTTGTAGATCAGTTTGTAAAGAAGCGCAAGAAAGGTAATCAGTATACACCAGTTCAAGACCGGCACCTTCGCCACCTTGAATTGCGAGAGATACTTGATGATGCGATAGTAGTACGTTTCCTCCAGTGAGGGCGTTCTGTGCGCTATCCCCGACCGATACTGAGTGCCTTCCTCATTGACAAAGGAGCTAAAGTCTAAGACCAAGCTTGAGTCGCTTCGGCTTCTAGACAGTCCGTCCGGCCTGGGGCCGGCTGCTTCGGTGCTTGACAAGTCCATTGCCCTGTGATATGCACTGACTGAACATACACCTCTAACATCAATTACCACGCTTTCTCCTAAAGAAGAAATTGTGTCAAGTTGTTAGGGCCAAAGTAATAAAACCACGTGATATGTCATAGGGCAGAAGCTGCTTGCGAGCAACATTTTCGCTAACAATTTTTCTTTTGTGTGGGCTTTTACCATGTAAAGTAGTTGGTAGGAGCAGTCATATTCAAGAAAAAAATCTTCCCGGAGAGTCAAGGAAAAAACTGAAAAGTTCATACAACAAAAAAGTTCATCAAAACACATTAGAACTAGCTTTTGTCTTACTACCACAAGTTTGTCAAACAGAGTTTAGCCAATATGTTCATTCCAAAAGAAGACAGAACCAAGATTCACCAATACCTATTCTCTGGTATGTTGTTTGTTATTCAGTAGAGGATGGCCGTGAGGTGAGATACATTCAAGGAAGAAGGATACAGGACAGTCGGGGCGTAGTTTCATTCACATTTATCCCCTTTATAAGGCCATTGGAGAGTACACACGAAGCATGAACGATACAGCGCTGATATCCTCAGGGCTGTTTACCACATTTCACTTGCCCTTCTGGTTCACCTGCACTTGATCTAATATTGTGTTGAAACTGCGACTATACGTGAATCTCCTTTTGGTACCATCAATGCATAACGAGACTATTCAGCAGGGAGAAGCAAATTTACAGAGATACACAAAGGATGAGATACCAACCACCATGTACACAAATTCAAGCTGCAGCACTATGTATACTTCTCTAGAACATCCATCTGTCTCAAAAGTGCCATCCTTATCTATCTTAATAATTATCTGTGATACTAACATATTCAATCAGAGGGTGTCGTTGTCGCCAAGAAGGACTTCAACCAAGCCAAGCACGAGGAGATTGACACCAAGAACTTGTACGTCATCAAGGCTTTGCAATCCTTGACTTCCAAGGGTTACGTCAAGACTCAATTCTCGTGGCAATACTATTACTACACTCTAACCGATGAAGGTCTAGAGTACTTGCGTGAATACTTGAACGTTCCAGAAGGTATTTTCCCAAAGACCAGATTGCAAGAGTCTGCTCCAGAGAGACCAAGATTCGGTGGTAAGAGATACTAAGTTAAGAGGGGGCATCACTCTATTTTTGTAATTCTGTTAATATAAAAATATCATTAGGATACTGCAGTAAGTGCCTGTGGTTTGGACGGTTATACATGGCCACTTTCCATAACCTCCATTGGCTCCTTTAATGTATTCTACACTCTCCGCACACTTTCGTGTCTCAGTAAGGGATCTACTTATCACCTATAATTCACGTGACTTCGAGTAGGGCTTTCATCATAACCCGTGCACCGGTATTTTCTCAGCTACTTCCTGACTTTCTTCTGTGAAAAAAAAACAAAAAAATCTACTGAAGACCAGTGGATGTTAAGACTTAACCCCTTCAGTGCCATACTATTTCAGTACATAAAAGATGAAATTGAACATTTCTTATCCAGCTAACGGTACTAGCAAGTCCGTCGACATTGATGATGATCACAAGTTACGTGTCTTCTATGACAAGAGAATCGGAACCGAAGTTGAGGGTGACTCTGTCGGTGATGAGTTCAAGGGCTACATCTTCAGAATTGCAGGTGGTAACGACAAGCAAGGTTTCCCAATGAAGCAAGGTGTTTTGTTGCCAAACAGAGTCAAGTTGCTATTGAGAGATGGTGTCTCTTGTTACAGAGCCAGAAGAAATGGTGAGAGAAAGAGAAAGTCTGTCAGAGGTGCCATTGTTGGTCAAGACATTTCTGCCCTTTCCCTGACTGTTATCAAGCAAGGTGACGCTGATATTGAGGGTTTGACTGACTCTCAAAACCCAAAGAGATTGGGACCAAAGAGAGCCAACAACATCAGAAAGTTCTTTGGTTTGACCAAAGAGGATGATGTAAGACAATACGTTATCAGAAGAGAGATCGTCAAGGGCGAGAAGAAGTACACCAAGGCACCAAAGATCCAAAGATTGGTCACTCCACAAGTTTTGCAAAGAAAGCGTCACTTGAAGGCTTTGAAGATCAGAAACGCCCAAGCCCAAAGGGATGCTGCTGCTGAGTACGCTCAGTTGTTGGCTCAACGTCTACACGAACGTAAGGCCGAGAAGGCTGAGGTCAAGAAGAGAAGAGCCTCCTCTTTGAAGGCTTGAATTCTAATGAACTAAAAGAAGCATAAGGAGCAGGACTACATGTCTGGTATGTGATGTTGTATGTATTTGGTGTTTCTCTCCTTCACCTTACGGAGAGGCACTGAGAAAGAAAAGATTTTTTGGTACAAAGCTTTTCGCTTCAAGCTGGGGTAAATGAACAGCCACACACAATGGAGTTTTCTGTTGTATCAATCACTTCATAAGAAAGTTATCTGTAAAATATAAGGAATAGGTTAACAGGTTGCAATGTAGATAGATGGATGAAGGATGAATCATTACTTGGATCGCGTGAACTTTTATCATCCTAACACCAAGGGTTAAAGTACTTTAATTTTTGTAAATAGAAAGGCTGGCTGGCACTAACAACTCTTGAGGTACTCTATTAGGGGATCACATAGCAGTGAAGATCTTGATAGTATCACAAGAGTTATAAATTTCTCTTAATGGGTGGAGACGACCTTTATGTATGTACTGGATAGTGCTGTTCTACAGTTCTGCTCGCTCTGTGAGAGTGCACAAAATACTAACGTGTGGGATGGCTGATCAGTCCTTTCCTACCCCATCTGAAGCTTTTGGAGTTAGACAGCAAGTGCCTCCACAGCAGTCACAACAAGCTCGTAAACCACCACCTTCAAACAGTCCTCATCAATCAATATCATCAGCCTCATATACTAGAAACCCCCCTTTACATCCACAACAGTACAGTACTCAAGTAGTTAAATCAGATGGAACAGGGAAAGGGGTCTCTAGCCAACAAAGAGTGTGGTCGAATGGAATGAGACCCTCACAGCCTCAACAGATTCAGCAAAAGCAGATCCCAAAATACTCGAACTCAGCTCCGGGGACTCCTCAGTTTGCCAGCCAATATAGCCAACAAAATCAGTACGGCCATCAGGCCACATCACAGTATCAGAATTACTCTCAACCGCAGCTGCCTTTACAACAACCGCAACTGCAACAACATGCACAACAAGTATTACCACAGCAGCAGCATTATAACCAACAAATACCACCAATTCAACCGAATTTCAACCCTGCATTTTCACAAACGAGTACAAACAGCCCTCCAAAAAAAGAATACCAATCAAACTTACCCAACCTGCCAAAAGATCCAGATTATAGAATAGATGCTAGCCAGCTTTTGGAGCGCCAGTTGAGAGAGCTTTTTGATAGAGTTGATAGAAACCGTGACGGGAAACTTGACGAGGCTGAGCTGGGAGTCGCTCTAACAAATGACGATGGCACTAGATTTCAAGAGAGTACATTGAAGCTAATGATTAGACTGTTCGACACTGATGACAATGCGGGCTTAAGCTTCAAGGAATTCTATCATTTATGGAACTATGTGCTCCACTGGAGAAAGACATTCCAAAAGTTTGATGTGGACAACAACAAAAAGATCTCATTCGGGGAGTTTCAAAACGCAGTGGAGCGATTCGGGTATAAGTTACCTACTGACATTGTTCTCTTCATTTTCCAAAAGTTTGGTGATTTTAATGTGAACAAGCCTATGACATTGAAGTTTGATATGTTTGTTGAGAGTTTGATTTGGCTGTTGCGTTGCACCAATATATTCAAAAAATACGATTTAAAAGGCAATGGTATAGGCACCATCTCATTTCAAGACTTTGTTCGTGAGTTTTTGTCATTTGTATAGTATCCATTCCACAAAGTCTTTAATATATATATATAGAGTTCCATCATATCACTTCTAAATGCCGTTGTCACTTTCTTTCCTTACCTCCCGATTTCATCTGAAATGGGTTGGGACACTACATCATCGCCCTAATTTAAGAAAAAAATCTTTCTGTGAATCGATTGTAGAATGTATAGAGGATGACACAAAGGAGTGAAGAGTTGGCACGATGAGCAGTTTCAAGGAGCTAGGATGCTCTAAGTGGCTATGTGAGTCTCTATCTGCTATGAAGATCACTGTTCCTACACAAATTCAGAAGGCTACAATACCGAAAATCTTGAAAGGACATGATTGCATCGGAGGAGCTAAAACAGGTAGCGGTAAGACAATCGCTTTTGGAGCGCCAATTTTGACAAAGTGGAGCGAAGACCCTATTGGCATCTATGGTCTTATATTGACACCAACTAGAGAGCTTGCGCTGCAGATCGCCGAGCAGTTCACTGCGCTGGGTGCCAGCATGAATATCCGGGTAGCGGTTATTGTTGGAGGGGAAGATATAGTTGAACAATCGTTGAAGTTGCAAGGAAAGCCCCATTTTGTTATTGCAACACCTGGAAGATTAGCAGACCATGTTCTCAATTCTGGAGAAGACACTGTGTGTGGGTTACGCCGGGTGAAGTTTTTAGTTCTGGATGAAGCTGACCGGCTGTTGAGTAATACATTTTCCAAGGACCTAGAGCGCTGTTTCTCGATATTGCCCGCCTCCGAGGATAGACAGACTCTTCTATTCACAGCCACTGTCACCGACTCTGTTCGTGCTTTACAAAAAAAACCGTTAGCTGCGGGCAAGTTGCCAGTGTTTCTGCATGAAGTGGAGACCGTCGATAACGTTGCCATTCCCTCTCAACTGGTGACAAACTACATCTTTCTGCCCTCTTATGTGAAGGAGGCCTACCTGCATAATGTGCTGACCAACGATTCGAATGCGGACGCCACTGCCATCGTCTTTGTGAATAGAACGCATACTGCAGAAGTTTTGAGAAGGACTTTGAGGGCTTTGGAAGTCCGAGTTACTTCGCTGCATTCGGAAATGCGCCAATCTGAGAGAACCAACTCTCTTCAAAGATTCAAAGCAGGTGCTGCGCGGGTGTTAATCGCTACTGACGTTGCGTCCAGAGGTCTAGATATCCCGTCAGTTTCTGTTGTAATAAATTACGATATTCCAGGAGACGCGGATGATTTTGTGCACAGAGTTGGTAGAACAGCTCGTGCTGGGCGAGCCGGTGAATCCATCTCGTTTGTCACTGAGAAGGACGTTGAGCGTATACTAGCCATTGAGGAGAGAGTCGGGAGAAAAATGAACGAGTACGAAAAGATCAGTGACAACAGAGTTATCAAAGATTCCTTGCAGAAGGTGACTGAAGCCAAGAGAGAAGCACTGATGGATATGGAAAAGGACGGGTTTGGCGAGAAGAGACTGATCAACAAGAGAAAGCACGGCAAAGACAAGCCAGCTGTGCTCAGTAAGAAGAGACGGAGCAAGCTGGAGGACGAAGCATGAGGAGGTGTTACCATTAGAATAGAACTGAAAAGCACGCACTATTATTCCCTTGCGTCTGGTAGTTGTCACAGGGCGAGTGCACCATTGTCCGCACAGACGCTGCCTGCCGCCGTAGGCACAACCGCTTTATCTGGTGAAGAGTAGGTGGGGCTATAGTACTGTCACTGTCTGTACCTGTGATCCAAAGACGATTCCGAAGTGGCTGCGACTTTGCGTATGAAGCCAGCGGCACAAGCCAATGATATCACGCTGATTGTCTCTCCAACGGTCTGGTCAACAAGCACTGAACACCACACCTATCAATCTAGAATCAGTATCTCTGGAGGAACCTTTCACCACCACAAAGTTTGTGGGGTAAAAAAAAAGAAAAAAAAGATTTGAAAGTGCTGTGTTCGCTGCCACAGACACGAAACAGTGCGATTAGACACATAGCGGCGGCAAACTACAATCCAATCCAATGAATGCTGCGATTTTGTGTTTTTTTTGTTTTGTGTCGTTAGCGCATTAGCTTAATCGGTTTTTATTCCCCTGGTGTAACACACGTCCAGAAATGTATAGATATGCATCCATAAGGTGGTGAGGTCGGCCCGATTGCTTTGTAGCTCGCGTTCTCTTACACTCTTTCAGCACTCAGAGTGAAGTTCCGAGGGTGGGTGATTTCCGTTTCCCTTACATTGTGTGTATCCATTAGTCTTTTTTTAAGTATTTCTCCCGTTACATACATCTTTATCTGCCTGTGCCTATTATAGTTGGTATCTACACGTACATGTGTGTGTTCGTTAGTAACGGAATAGGTGCTGCGTGTATTCTTTCTTCCTTCTTTGGAGTTTTTCATATTTTAGGTTTTCTGCTTCCCCCCTCGCCTACGCGTTTGTGTTACTGCGCTGTTGTGTCGTGTTTGTGGTTGTAGCGCTGTTGGTTGTTGCTTGTTGGTTGTTGGTTGTTCTCTACGTTTTTGTGTATGGTGTGTGGGTATGAGGCATGGACTACATTTCTCCTCTTTTCCTTGTCTGCATGTGTTTTCACCATCACCCCGCTATGGGTTGTTGGTGCCCCCACTCAGGCAGATGTGTATTGATTGATTCGGTGTAAGAGCCGCCCGCCATTTCGCCCGCCTTGTTATGGCTGGTAGCCAGACACCAGACACCCAGTGTCCCCGTTCATCTGCCGTGCACTGCCCACCCACCCACGCCACGCTGCCGTCCGTCGCGATGTACACACATGGTGGTTCGTTCTATCTAGCGAAAAAGGAAAAAAGATTAACAAGAAACAAAATAATGGAAAAAGAAACGGGAAAAAGAAATTCACAAAAAACTACACAAAAACAGCACTTCACTTTACACAAAAGCGTTCGTTCTTTCTGTGTTGTGCTAAAAATTTAAAAGTCGATTTCCCTTTCTCTCTCTTTCTCTCCCTTTTTAGCCGCTGTCAATCCTCCCTATCAATTGACTCATATAGATATATACAGTGCCAAACATAGACTAACACATTGCAATTCGTCCCAATGTTGTCCAGATCTGTAAGCAGAGCTCTCTCCAGAGCCTCAACAAGAGTAAGTTCAGTTTGTGTACGTGCGCGTGGCGTGGCATGGCGAGGCGTGTAATGCGTCGTGTTTCGAGATGGCCTCCATCACCAATCCTGCTGCGTTGCTGTTGCGGGAAGGCAATGGCGTTTCTGCGTATATACTGACATGGTTGTTACCTCTCCAGACATCTCTAATGCAAAAGAGAAACCTTTCGATCCACGAATACCGCTCAGCAGAGCTCTTGCGTTCTTATGGTGTCGGGGTACCTAAGGGGGATGCTGCTACTACTCCAGAGGGAGCTTACGAGATTGCCAAGAAGCTAAACACCAACGATTTGGTCATCAAAGCCCAGGCATTGACTGGTGGTCGTGGTAAAGGCCATTTTGACACAGGATTTCAAGGGGGTGTTCATTTAGTTGAATCTCCTGAGAAGGTGAAGGAATTGGCCAAGGAGTTTCTCCACCACAAGATTATCACCAAGCAGACTGGTGCTGCTGGTAAAGAAGTGACAGCAGTGTACGTTGTTGAACGTGCTTATGCTCGCACTGAGGCTTACTTGGCAATCCTACTTGACAGGGCTACACAAAAGCCAATCATTGTTGCATCTGCTCAAGGTGGTATGGATATTGAAGGTGTTGCTGCCAAGGATCCATCTGCTATCCATACCTTCCCAGTGGATTTGGAAACCGGTGTCACAAAGGAGTTGGGTTTGAAAGTAGCATCCGTGTTGGGCTTCACCCAAGAGGCACAAGAGGAGGCTGGCGAAACCATCCAAAAACTTTACAAGATTTTTACAGAACGTGACTCAACCCAAATCGAGATCAATCCATTGTCTGAGACTGTGGACCACAAAGTTCTAGCCATGGATGCCAAGTTTGGATTCGATGACAATGCTGCTTACCGTCAAGAGGAAGTTTTCAAATGGAGAGATTTAACCCAAGAAGACCCTGATGAAGTTGAAGCCTCTAAATCAAACTTGAACTTTATCAAGTTGGAAGGAAACATTGGATGCTTAGTTAATGGTGCTGGTCTAGCCATGGCTACAATGGATGTTATCACTCTATATGGTGGTAAACCAGCCAACTTTTTAGATTGTGGTGGTGGTGCAACCCCACAAACCATTGAAAACGCCTTCAGATTGATTCTATCTGAACAAAAGGTGTCTGGTATCTTTGTTAATATTTTTGGTGGTATTGTTAGATGTGACTATGTTGCAGAAGGTTTAATTGCCGCTACTAAGAACTTGGGTGTTAAGGTTCCAATTGTTGTTAGACTTCAAGGTACCAATGTGGACATTGGTGCTAAGATGATTGAAGATTCTGGTTTGAAGATCTACGCTGTTAACGAATTAGACACTGCTGCCGAGAGAATTGTTGAGTTGGCTAACAAGTAAACCAAATGAAGGTGTGCGAAGGGTGGAAGATTGTGCCCACGATCTGACAGGCAGCCACTGAGAAAACTACCATTTCTACATTCACATCATATGACACGCTTACTCACACTACAGAGAGCGAATGAGAGACGCGAGAGAGGACCCCTGTCCAACTATATGGAATCTCCACTGTTTGTAGATATCATATCTGTACAATAATACTTGAGACTTATTATGTTCTTAACTCCTTGATGTATGTAATAATTGTTGTTGTACTGTGCTGTCAGCCGTGCAAAAACATCTGTTTATTTTATAAGTGTGCATTTCATGTGATGATGTGCATATCATACAATCACTGTGCATTACTGTCATCCAAGTTAACATGTATACACATCTACTACATACCAACTTGGTTCTGATGTCTATGATTGCGTGAGTATTCATGCATACATACATATACATTTAGTGACCCTTCTTCTTCTGCTTGGTAATGTGGGCCCTTAACACCTTCTGTTTATCTCTTAACGACCTCTTTGCCTTACCTTGAACATCTCTCTTATGGATCATCATGACAAAGTTCTTCTTTCTCGCCTTCTCTCTGTTAGTAGTAGAGTGTGGATTGTCGATTTTCCCTCTACGGGAGCCGTACTTCTCACGATCTTCACGGCCTTCCTTGGCTTGTGCGATCTTCTCTTCTCTCTGTTGTTTGTACTTCACTGGACCCACAAGTTTGGATGAATCGACGGAGTCTTCGTTGATGTTCTTTCCTGTTAGCTTCTCCAAGCCAGCCTTGAGTCTTAGCTCTTCAATTTTGGCGAAGTCTGCAGGTGTCAAGATTCTTGTAGATGCGAGTTCTCGGAAAGCTGACTCTGGGTCTAGCTTGGCGATGTTCTCTATCTGAGCCTCTTTGGATTCGTCAGATGCATCGACCATGCTGTCATCACCAACAGCATCATGGCCACCATCCTCATCCTCGCTATCGTCATCACCGGACAGATCTAGATCGGAGTCTTCCTCCTTCTCTTTATCTCCGTCGTTGTCGTTGTCGTCGTCGTCATTATCATCATTATCATCATCGCTGAATTTAACGTCATACTCTTCATCTGACTTCACATCGACCCAATCACCTTCGATGTCGCTTCCCTCACCTTCCTCCTCATCGACTTCCCAGTTTGCCTCATCGTCCTCGCCATCCGCGACTCCTAGTCCTTGTTCATCTCTCCATTGTGCAAGAAGCTCAATACCTGGAATACCACTGACTGCACTTTCCACACCATACTGTGGCAGTCCTGTCTTTTCGCCGCTTGACAAGCCCATTGTTGCAGTCTTACCACGATCTTTACGTTTGAGCATTTCTGGAGCAACTTCACGGTAGAGCGAGATCAACGACTTCGCCGCTATATTCACTGGTTTCGACTTGGATCCCTTATACTCTGTAAGATCATGCAACAGCGTCTCGTCAATTGCAAGCGGGTTTCTAGAAAGGATCTCACGAATCGTGTTTATCCCAGCAGCTGCAACCTCTGGAGCAACTCCATCAGATACAAACTCATCTGCAACCTTTCTGACCACCACTGATATAGACTCTGGGGGAACCAAGTCGTGCGAAGCTTGGGCAGCGGCCGCCATAACTTGTGTGACATCCCGCTGCTTAGGTGTAAGGTATTTCAAGAAGAAAGAATAGATGCCCAATATCGTCAGCTTGTGTGTACCAATCATTCTAGAGATGAGGTTCATCAGAGCAATTTTCTGCTCCAGATCGAACTTGTTTGAGCTCTTGCCTTGCAGGTGGGATTCAAAAAGCTGTTCAGCAAATCCTTGCGGGTCTCTGAGCAGATGAATAGCAGAGAAGTTCAGGTAGGTGGCTGAATGCTTTGGCTTACTCTTCTGTTTGTCCATAGCCTTCATCACCTTACCCAGTTTCTTTGCCCTCTTACCACTCTTCTTATTGATGGTCATCTGATGCTTGAGCGCAGACAGGTCGAAGCCTTCTTCGTCTGACTCCTCTTCAAAGTTCTCTTCTCTCTCCTTGTCAGCACCGAGAAAGAATTTGACTCCAGAGATGGCCACTTTCGAGTCTGGATGCAGCGTGGCCTGCGTCATAATCTCAACAGTTCTCGAGTCGTCCCAGATACCACGTCTCCACAGCTCCCTGGTCAGTTTCGTGGCCCACACGCCTTGCGCGTCCTTCTGCTCTAGCAGATTGAACAGGAGCGCCTGTGTGGATCTGTTGATCTTCTGGTTCTTAGCACCACTGTTCACATTCTTCAGCAGACTGATCAGCGTCGAGTACACCTGGTGTCTCAACTGCTTCGAATGGTGTGCCGAGTTGGCGCTCGAGGCCACCCCCGAGTACGCTACCAGGAGCGGGAAGATTGTCTGGATCAGCGACTCTGCTGATATCACGTCCTTGTTTCTCAGCATCACCAAGCACTGGATGATCTTCTCCCTTAGGTCTGGCGACAGGTCCGTGTGGTTGTTCGATATCAGGCTTCTGAGCTCTTCTGGGAACCGCTTTGTCTCCTTTGGGAAGCACACACACACTGCTGACACAAAACCAATCAGCTCCATAAACTCGCTGCTTCCCTCCTGCGACCCTGACGGGTTAGCCATGAACAGGTCACGCAGCGACTCGTAGTGTGCGTACTGCTGTAGGAACTCTTCACGGTACGACTCTGGGTCCCTGCGGACGAGGTTCTGTAGGAGGATGATATTGTTGGGCAGCACTGCTGCTCCTCTTTTCTTGACCATTTTGCAAACACTGGAGCACCCACACACGCTGTCTGTCTCTGTCTGTAGCTCTTCTCTTCTCCTCTGTTGCAGTACGAAGAAGAAATCTTTTGGAGCTCCGAAAATTTTTACCTCATCGCTTATGTAATTTTTTTTTCCTTCAGATTTTTCTCTCTGAGGAGCAGCAACTTGGAGACGTGAAGGGGAGGAGGATAGCGAGAGAGAGAGAGAGAGAGAGAGAGTGTGTGTGTGTGTGTACGAGTGTGAGCGTGAGGGAAACAGAGACAGAGAAACGGGAAAGACAGAGAGTGCACGAGCGTGTCCGTGGATTTGGGGGCTTGCGCAGAAAGGTTCACAGCATAAAAGACAGCTCGATATGTCCCATGCTCAAGAGATAAAAGAGAAAAGGGCACTACAGGCCAGGTTGCAGCTGGCTACAGCCAGCACATCGCAGCTTGTCAGCAGTTGGCTCAAACCGAAGATGTCTGGCGCCGGTACACGACCCCAACCGCAACTACAACTACAACCACAACCATTGTCACCGTCATCGTCATCGTCATCGCCATCGGCCCCGCAGGACTCCTCAGCAGCCAGGGAGTTCTTCAATCTGCCCATCATCACTGGCTCCAATGGCCTTTCTCTCGTCCCTGGACCGCAGTCTGCCCACGACAATGGAGACTCGACCGAAGTATGCACTATCGGGGATTACGTATTGACGGGAAAGTCCCTGGCGTCTTTGGGAGCACGGAGAAAGAACAAGCATGGAGGCCATATGACCGTGGAAGGGGCAGCAATGACCATTAAGCGACCAGTCAAATCTTCGTCCACAGCTTTGAGTGCTCTGCAGAGTAAACTGCGAGCACAGAATAGAGAAAGGCCATCACCAGCAGCGCAGAAAACCAAAAGAGGGATTGACCAACATAGAAAGAACATTTCTAGTCCTCACCATCGCCACCACCTTGATGGTTCCGAAGACTCTGACGACGACCATATGGCAGTCAAGTCTGCTCCTAAGAAAAGAGTTGGACTGCTGATTGATTCCAAAATCAAGAAAAAGAGATGAGTGGCAGGACATATGAAGAGTAGCACCATGCTACGCCACAGCAGTCTAATCTACAGCCAGTAGTTGTTGTATCTAATTAATAACTCTAATGCATTTTGGAACATAGATATGTCTCCCTGACCTAATTAACTGTGAGCGCAAGTGCACTCTGATATGACTAAATACTAAACCTTCGGTTTTTTTGTTTCATTATCCTTATCCTCATCAGCAGTACTTGTTGCGACTCTCTTTATTGGAGAAGTGTCACTATCCAAAGAGCCGAGAGAGAGTTTTGTGGAAGGCTCTGCCTTACCAAGGTCACCTGGTGCTTGTGTATATTTGTGTGCATCTTCTTCGTTATGTGTAATTAACTCATTAATGCTTGCAGTAGTAGCGGCTCCTACCGGCTTTTTAGGAACCAGGATCTTCAACGGATCTACTGCAGAGATTTGTTTAATAAGTTTCGATGGCGGAGGAAGTGGCTTATTGAGATGGTAGTTCTCATCAACTACTAGTCCTGCAACAGATAGGTAACTTGATCGTGAAGACATTGAAGACACTGATGATTTCTGCGAAAACAGCGCATGTGACATAGAAGCTGTTGATGATACTGAATTCACATTAGATGAACGGTTTGAGAAGCTCCCATTGCTGTTAAGGTCGTTGGCACTTGATCTGATTTGCGATGCAAAGTTAGCAATATTTGGTATAGACGGCTTGCTGTAAGTATTATCCCCAATAGTAGGAGTATTGTTGATACTATTATTATCATTGGGTTGAACAGTGCTATCATTGCGACTGATGTAACCATCAGGGACAGATCGAGGTGTCGGGTGTTGCGGTACTGACGGTGAATGCTGATGCAAATACACCTCTCGTTTTTCTGGTGGTACTATCACTGGTTGGTACATAGGGGCAGGGGCAGATGTGAAACTCCCATGCCTATTGACAGATTGCAGGTGATGTTGCGATTGTTGCTTTAAAGGTGGGATTGTTGCAGTGCGATCTCCATTTGGGGAGGAGTTCAAAGGATCAACCTTTGACGAACTGTGTCTAGAAGAGTTATGTGCATTTCCCCAAAAATTAACAGGTGATGCATACCGTTGAGTAGGCGCTTGTTCTTCGGAAGGCACACCATGTAGATACTGCTGTTGGTGATATGGGTGCTGGTAGGGATGTTGTGGTTGACTTGAAGTAGTAAAATTGTTCTTTGGATACATTTCAGTTCTATTGCCAAAGGTGTGTTGCATTGGTTCCATGCCTTTATCATTATTCTTATCATTATGAGAAATAATAGGTGCCAATCTTGGCACACCAGTTGCCGAATCTACATTTAGGTGACTTGCTTGGCTGAAGTGTGTAGGCTTCCCCTCAACAATTAGCTGTTGGTAGCCGCTTTCAGTCGGTACACTCGCAGAAGGTGGTAATGGGATTCCAATAGGTGTTACAATCGAAGTTGGTGTAGTAGATAACGTCTGGGGCCTTTGATCAAAATAATGTTGTTGAGGTTGAATATTTGATGGAGTTGCTTGTGAGTGAGGGGGATACACTTGATATGTAGAGTTGGGCCGTGCAGTTAATCGCTGCTGGTATTGTTGGTGTTGTTGTTGTTGTTGGTGGTGGTGGTAGTGTTGTTGTTGTTGCTGTTGTTGTTGTTGTTGTTGTTGTTGTTGTTGTTGTTGTTGTTGTTGTTGTTGTT
>JAKTSX010000027.1:0-53262 GCA_030580455.1 Barnettozyma sp. UFMG-CM-Y5996 | reverse complement strand
TATACCTTAGCTAAGCTCCATTCTGCTTACACTATACCTTAGCTAAGCTGCTACACCTAATGCCCACAATACCTCAGCTAATATGCCACAGCTAATATGATACAGTACACCTCAGCTAGTAAGCTTACCAACCCATCTTCAGAACTAACCCACCGATCTCTCTTCCTGCCCCTACCTCCTTCATCTACCTCCACCCACCTCATCCACCCACTTCATCCACCCACTTCATCCACTTCATCCACCAATCACATCCATCTCTTGAAAATTTTTCACTGACGCGTCAATTTTCTTTGTTTACTTTTTTTCCTCAACACCTTTTTTTCAAATATACAATCCTTTTTTCAATCTCTTCCTTCTCCTCCCCCTACCTTTCCCTCCTGCTCCCCCTCCACCATCATCAACCACCCTCCACCACCCTCCACCACACCCCCAATCGTTACCCGACTTCCCACTCAACACTCCCCTACCCTACCACCTACCACCTACCACCTACCACCTACCACCTACCACCTACCACCTACCACCGTAGCACTCCACCGTAGTACCTCCTCTCGCTTCTCCCATCTCCCATCAAAACAAACTCTCAACAAACTCTTCCATACTCATCCACCCTTCCTCCCCATACATTATCTTCCAAAATAGGGCTCTCTATCTTCTTTCCCTACTCACTGCTTCAATTTCCGCAAAACGAAATGAAAAGTATTCTTAATATTCGCCGAGATTCGCCACAGAAAGTTCTCTTTTTGTTCCCAGAATAGTGAGGTTTTTCAAAGATAGGAGGGAGACGTGTGGCACATCTTGATCAACACTTGAGTGATGGAGCTTTTTCCAGAACTTCTTATTCAACCCTTCATCATTGCCTGTTGGGTACTCCACTTATATACCCAAAGGATATGTTAGTTTTTTAATCAGTACCTAACACTCTCAATGTCGATGGCAGTCCATGGTGAACCATCAGGCCAAAAGGTGCTTACATTAAACCAAAATAACCTATCGATGTCTTCTAGCGAGTCAGTCACTATGACGGACCAATAGGACACAAAATTCTCTATGGTATATGCCTGAAATCTATTTCAGAGAAAGGTGAGGTTCTTATCCTTAACTTGATAAGTGCTTGTGATTCCTTTTATTCATAAACGTACAAATTGTTGATGACAACTCCAAATGTGGGAAAGAGGTGGTTTGGTCTTTCAGTATTACTAGCCGATAGTAGAATTTAGCTTAGATTTACTGAATTCATAGTTTTCTGAAAGCTCATCACCTCGGTAGAACATTCAACTACAAAATCTGATTCACTGATTTAGTGCAACGTTCTATCACTGGCGCATTGCTCACTTTCAGGAATAAGGCAGTTATGTTTGGCAGTAAAACTACGGGTATATGTAACTAACATGAGCAGGAAATAGAGGTACTCACTCAAATGAACTGTCGTCTGTAAGGATCTTATGCATTTCTCTGATCATTCTAGTTGTAAAGTACTGACTTTTTGACTCATAAGTAGAACAATGGTAACAGAGACCTAAATCTCAGTGTGTATTCATGGTGCTCTGATTGAGATCACACTTATAAAAGCTTATACTGGCAGCCCTTCATCAAAACAAACTCGCCGCTTTGGTTGAGGTAGTGAAGATTGTGCCCAAAGTGATTTGGTACTTCGAATTTTTGGTATCGATCAAACCGGCGAAGATGCTTGGCTGCTATAACAATCTGAAGATGGAGGATATTAGTCCCGTCAAAGTAGCCAAGGATCTAATGAGCATTCATGGCACTATAAAGCTGGAAGACTGTAGAAGAGTCCCTTGATACTTCAGGCTTTTTGAGCTTTGGATATTATCAACTATCCAAGGAAAGGTTCTGAGGTGCTGCTTCAAGTAGTGCGGAAGCAACTACTCACTTCCTTAGCACAGGGTCTCGACATACCTGTATTGTCTACTCCTGGTGGACGCATAGTATTTTCTGGGCTAACGGCAAGGTTGAACTTTTATCTAGTCAACGTGGCTGTGCCAAATGAGCCACCAAAAACATCTACCCCCACATTTTTCACGTGTCGACCTTTATCATAAACAAAACAAAAAAAAACCGATATTCAACTGAGGCTACTCTCTGGAACTTCCAACTGTTGCTAATGGGTCTTGTTAGTTTACTAACCAGATCCGAAGGTTCTTCAGATGAAGGATACTTCAACTATATACCATCTATTGTTGCAGCTGGTGTAACTCTTGCGGCTTTCGGTTTATTAATTTTAGTACTTTCAGTCGATCACTTTCTCTTCAAAAGGTCTCTAGAATCACAACATTACCAACAGCAACAAAATGAAGAATTGGATGAAGTGCTAGAGAAAGCTAGAAAAGAAGTTAGAGCTCCTTTGATTCCATTATCGTTTGGTATGTTCTTTGAATGCGTTGGTTATGGTATCAGAATTTTCTTGATCAAGTGGATAGGTCAAGAGAGGATACTTTGACCATTGTTCTTTACATACTGATGGAAGTTTTTACACTATCTTCTCCATCTTTTATGTCTGCCAGTATGTTTATGATGTTCAATAGAGTTCAATACTCTCTGTGTGCTGAAGGCTATTCTCTAATCTCTGCAAACATCCTCACAAAGTTTTTTGTCATTGGTGATGTTTCCAGCTTTCTCATTCAGGCAGGGGGTGGAGGTATGATGCATGATGAGTTATACAAATACGGACTAGGCATTGCAATTGCGGGGTTTGCATTGCAAATATTCTTCTTCACAACTTTCATTGTTGTTGGTATCCGGTTTTTAATGATGATGAAGAAGAATCCAACAAAGATTTCGCTAGATGTTGATTCAAACCGGTTAGGCACCACATACCATAACTGGAAACCATTCATCCAGGTTTTGATGTTCTGTATGGTGCTAGTAACTTGTAGGTGTGTTCTAAGATTAGCACAATTTGCGTCTGATCAAAAAACAGGAATGAATCGTGTTGAAATAACTTATTACATGATTGATCCGTTCATCATTTTTTTCAGTTTTCTGATATTGATCTTGCTAAGAACTGAATACAGACTGTGGGATATTAAGATGTATTATCTATGGGATACACAATATACCCAATTGGATGAGGTATGGAACCTTGAATAAATCTAGTGACATTCATATATTCATATCGTAAATAAATAAAGTTTGATTAAAGTTCTTCAAAGTTGAAGGGCAAATGTTCATAAGCCAACTATCTTACCCTCTATTAATAGTAAAGATAAAAACTTTCAGGCATCAAATTACTCTTGACGAAGGTTCAGTACCAGTTATCTTCATATTTCTGAGTAGAATTAAGATGTCTTTAAAAAAGGGGATAGACTATTGATCCAGAAGCCCACGCAATACATCAATTGAAACGTCCATCTGTGCACCTCGTGTAGGATATTCAGTCAAAACAGGAAACAAGAGGTGCTCCTTCTTGAGGATCACCTTGAATTCCGTATAGCAAGTGGCTGCTTTTCACTAAATCAAAATCGAGCAACAAGAGTAATTCTCCATGATTTGTTTTGGCGATCCCAGTAAATCCCTTAAAACCGTGAGAAAGTTCGGGATTACCAATGCAAGTTCAGGTTAAGCATAGATCTACCCTGTTAGGAGGAGATAAGGGAGATTTAA
This sequence comes from Barnettozyma sp. UFMG-CM-Y5996, assembly GCA_030580455.1. Classification (NCBI taxonomy): domain Eukaryota; kingdom Fungi; phylum Ascomycota; class Saccharomycetes; order Phaffomycetales; family Phaffomycetaceae; genus Barnettozyma; species Barnettozyma sp. UFMG-CM-Y5996. The sequence continues at coordinate 49,638 of JAKTSX010000027.1, read as the reverse complement.
CAACAAAAAGATGTATATAAGGGATCTCATCTTCTCCATTTTGGTGCGCAATAAAGTGCTCGGAAAGCATTGGAGGAAAACAGTTTCGAATACGACGATTACTCTACTTAATTATTTTAACCATAATGTCTAAAGCTGAGGAGTTCGTTACCTGGTCTAAACTAGGAAAGTCAGGTCTTAGTATTTCGAATATCATCATTGGGTGTATGCAATTTGGGTCTAAGGGCTGGCAGCCATGGGTTGAAGATGATGAAGAGAAGATCTTCTCCTTGCTCAAGGCAGCCTATGACCTTGGTATCAGAACGTACGACACTGCAGATGTCTACTCTAATGGCTTAAGTGAGATGATTTTAGGCAGATTTTTGAAGAAGTACAGTATCCCAAGAGAGAGGGTTGTGATTATGACTAAAGTCTACGCCCCTATTGATGGCAGTTACGGTTACGATGACTTCATGTTTAATGAGTCGAGTTGGTCTCAGGAAAAGCGCATCAATATGCTAAATTCCAGAGGTTTATCAAGAAAGCATATATTTGATGCGATTGAGGGATCACTGGAAAGGCTAGGCCTGTCTTACGTTGATGTATACCAAATTCATAGAAATGACCCTTCCACCCCTCCAGAGGAAATCATGAGAGCTTTGAATGATCTTGTTAACCTGGGAAAAGTGCGTTACATTGGCGCTTCCAGTATGAAAGCTGTTGAGTTGGTCACTTTACAGAATATTGCAGAGAAGAATGGTTGGCACAAGTTTGTCAACATCCAAAGTGAGTACAGCTTGCTCTTCCGTGAAGATGAGCATGAAGTCAACCACTATGCCAACGCTAATGGTGTCGGTATCACTCCGTACTCACCACTAGCCTATGGATTCCTAGCTAGGGAACTAAGTGCTGATACTGAAGCGCTGCCTACCCCTAGAGCCCACATTTACGGTAAGTTTGGAAAAGTCTTCACTCAAAAGGACTCCAAGGAATCTGATAAAGAAATCATCAACCGTGTGGGTGAGATTGCGCAGAAATACAACACAACGAGGGCTTCTGTTGCGTTAGCTTGGCTGATTTCAAAAGGTGCCAATCCTATTGTGGGTATGAATAAGATCGAAAGGCTCCAGGATTTTGTGGCATCCACTCATCTAAAGCTCAAGCCTGAAGATTGCAAGTATCTAGAGGAACCTTATCAACCTAAGCTGAGATTTTACCCTTCTTAATCTCCCAAAGTAGCTGCCGCAATCGTATAACAGCTTCCAGCTTCGACATTTGTAAGATAAACAATATATAACAATATTTAGCTCAACATTATTTCAACTGGTGTCCGGTATTCAACTAATGTCGATAACTAATGTCAACAACTAGTGCCCCTATGACTAGTGCCGTGCCAAAAACGAGTAAATCAAAACTAAAACAAAAACTAAAAAACAAACAAACAAAGAACACGACTCACTTTAGATCAACACGAATCATATATGGTGTAAGAATGTCTTCCCAACTCAAAAAGAGAAGGCGTATAGTATATTCATGTGAGTACTGTCGAAAAAAAAAGCTAAAGGTATGTATGTCACTTTCTGTCTTCCGTACGTGTCATCTCTTCTTCAAAGGCTAATGTATCCATAGTGTGATCGAGAAAAACCCAAGTGCAACAACTGCATTAAACATGAATACCCATGTGAATACCTATCTCAAGGACCTGCTACAGATAAGGAAACTATTGAGAGCCAAATAAAATCACTGAAGAAACAGATCAGGACACTTGAAGCTCAAATAGATTCGTCAAAGCCTAAAAAAATCAATGAGGTGATCAACTTTTCCCAGGTGTTCAGTTTGGCAGGTCTAACGAAGGAGAACAAATATCTTAACTGCATTCTGGATAGCTCTAATATTGGGCGATCCCTTCCTTTTTTTATTGAAGAAGCTTTAAATAAGCAGATAGGTGAAATATCTAATTTGGACCTATTGAAATTCAGTTTGAGACAAGATGGGGGTGCCATATATGATCTGATAAGACCATATTTTGCAGATATGCATGAGATGGAGAGACTAATGGCAAAGTTCTTTGAAACCGAGCTTTATGCCAGTTTTTCTTATATGAACAAGGGAGAGTTTTACTTAAAGTTCAATGACTTCTTCAGCTCCCCAAAATTGAAATTGACCAAAGATGATTACGTCTTCATGGGTCAACTGCTTCTGATAATGAGAATTAGTTATATATCCAGTTATAACTGTGGCTATGAAGAAGAGCCTTCGAGTCTAGTAGTGGGTGTTGAAGCCTTCAATTTAGCCAATATTTGCTTTGAGGAAGTCAAGTTTCCTCTCCAATTTCATAATATAGAGACAATGAGGTTAATGCTTCTCATCTTTGATGCTGAACTGAATTCACCGGAGGGATTAGTATCACATTTTAGCTTGAGACAGGGTACTGTACAAAATTTAACTCGCTCTGGAGTGAGCTTGAAGTACAACATTGATCCAGGTGAATCTAAAGATGCAGATTACATTAGAAAGATTTGGCATCATATTCTTGATATTGAACGAACTGATCTGATTTACACTGGTTCTTCCATATTTACAGAAGTGGAAACTTACAAGACACTGCTCCCTAGCATTGACAATTCTAACCATAAAAGCATTGTCTATCTTTTAAGCAAGAGGTTTCACGATAGATCAGCAGACTTCAAAGATACACTCACGAATATATCTCGGATGATCACCAATGCCAAGCATCCTTCATCAATTGGCGATTATCAAGCTGTTTTGAATGTATTGATTAACAGGTGTAACAATTCCAGCCTTGACTCAATTATGAAGTTAGAATCCCATACCAAGGAGCAAAAAGTGATAAAAACTTTCAAGTTCCTCGATTTTTTAGACCTGCACTGCCTGACCTACATGCTAACTACAAAAGTGTTCCTTTACTATGACGACATGGAGGACAGTGCAGAAAAGATACAGTCAATTGAGAATGTGATTCGAATCAGTAATTCAGTGCTTATTTTGGCCTATTTTATCGATCCACACCAACAACACTTCTACAATCTAAAAGAACACTTCGGAAACCAAATTCACCTCATTCCAAAAATATTGCAAACACTTCATAGGGTGATCCAACTCCAGTACACTCTACTCTGCAAGTCCTATTACCAAAATTTAATGTCTCCCAACTTCAAGCTCGCGGAGATCGAGAGGATTTCGAAGCACAATGTGAAAGCTATTATATCTAGTGTGGGTAAAATCTCACAGCGATATCTGTACGCCAAAAGTTTCTACATGGTTCACTCCTATCTCTCCATCAAAATGTTGGATACTAAGTCTCATATCCAAATGTACTTTGTGGAGTTTCTTCGAACGAAGGAGGTCCGTCCAATGTCAGATAGAGATATTGACGCAATTGTTAGAAATCTGATTGAGTTGAGCGGCAACACCAATATTGGGGGTATGAGCTATCAAGAACCTGCCACTGACTATTTCGAAACTCTCCTGAACAACATGGACTTCAAAGTTCCTTCCTCTGAAGAGTTCTCCTTAGAGAGCATCGAGCACTTCTTGAGCAACCACTCATTTTTATAGTGTCTGTGTTTTCTCTCCTCTAAAATCGAACGACATATGCGTAATACACTAGTGAGTGCCTTTCTTGGGGAAGCTTGTAGGTGTACCTGTACTATATACACTATTCATTCGATGCGGGTAACCCTAATGCCTATGTGGAAAACAAAAAATATCTACAAAAACAAGTAAGTAGGTAAATGTCCGTGTAGGAAGGCGGTAGTGGTATAGCACTGCGATATTCCAAAGTTGAGGGGAGTTAGGGACGTGAAGATGAGTGTAGGTTTTTATGTCTTCATCTTTTACGCTTGAATATCTGGTGTTAAAAGTATACTAACAATTTTAGCTCAATGTTATAAACCCGAAGCCGTTCATGAAAGATCTAGTTGGGACGAAAGTAATAGTAAAGCTTAAATTTAACAATACAAGCTACGAAGGTTTGCTCCAATCTACTGATAACTACTTCAATATCCGATTGAATGAGGCTGAAGAGATAGTGGATGGCACGAGAACACCTTTGGGAAATGACATCTTCATAAGATGCAACAACGTTCTTTACATACAGGAACTGGGGAAATGATTGAACCGCATGGAAAAGGCTGATAATAACAGTAGGTGGGTATATAGAGGAGTGGTTCTAAAGCGATATACACTCAGCTTACAAATTCTGTTTGATCTAAAATCTGGAATATATGTACATTTATGAATCAATATTTCCTTATTCTATCTCCAATGAAGCGTATACTTACCTAGATATAACAATGATGGTGTAAAATGCTTGATGGACAGGCTTTAAACGATATGAAAGTAAGGTCAATAAATGGAGGAGTTGGTGGAAGTGCGTTAATGGGTGAATTTGGGATACTTTATAAAGGGCCAAACCATTTATAGTTCATCAGCGTAAGGTAACTGGTTGACATCACCGAGAGCAACGTAGTTGAACTTACCCAATTTGAAGTCCTTAGCCTTGGCAACGTCAACTTCGGTTGGAATGAGGGCAGTTTCGTTGGCAATCGCCAATTTAGTCTGAGTGAGTGGAACAGCGGAGGAGATGTTTACACCCTTCTTCAAAGCAGATGTGATAGTCTTGATACTTGAAGAGACAGTAGCGGCATCACCTTTAACAAACAAGGTGAATAGTCCTGCCTGTTGGTATTTGTTCAATTTCGCTTCAGTGACCAAGTCAGCAAACTCAGCAAGAGAGGTGGCATAGTTAGCCAAAACTTCATAAGCTCCAAAGTCAGCAACTTTGACTGGGATGGCAATAGCAGCTACAGATTCACCAGTGGATCTCACTCTAGACTCAACCCCTTCGTAGAATTTTGGTGCAGAAGTGGCAGCCAAAGACTCACCCTCTGGTAGTTGGTTGAAGGTGGACTCCTTGATAAAACGGGACAAGTCAGCCTCGTTGACACCTTTGGCGATGATTTCAATGTTGTTCTTAACGTACACCTTGTCAGAAAATTCTTTGATATCATCTAGGGTGACCTTCTCCACAGCATCGTAGAACAATGGGTTGCCGAGACCTTTTCTGAAAGAAGCAGTGTGCAATAGGTCGTCAGCTTGGTTGAGTGGGTTGGCAGAGGCTTTGGATAGGTCGTACTTTGCAGCTGGCTCGACAATTTCTGGCAACTCGTGTGGTCTGTAAGAGGTCTTGTACAGAACATCACCCAAAGCGTTGACGTAGTATGGCAGGGACTCCTTGAGGAAGCGGGCAGTCAGGTAGATAGATTCTCTGTCAAAGGTAGACTGGAACTCACCACCCAACAGCTCAGACTCCCTGGTCAGTCTCAATGCAGATCTCTGTCTGGTGTTCTGGAAGTTGAATCTAGACAGCAAATGTGGCAAACCGTCTTTAGAAGCGTAGCGGGAGCCTGCGTTAACCTTCACTGTGATCGAAGACACCTTCCCGGCTGAGTCGCTAGCGGAGATCTTGGTGGCGTAACCTCTTGCGCTGGTAGCAAATCTTCTAGAGAGCATAATTTCTTTGTTTCGAACTATATCAACCTTAGTCAAACACAACTACTTCTATGTGATGTGGGTCTGAATTAAATTAAGTAAGTGGAGCTCCTTGTAAATTTTTCCTCTCTACCTTTTTTTTTCCTCCCTTCTGCCTTCTCTTTTCTCTTTTTTTGTTTGTGTATGATGATTCCATCACTACTTTTTCCGTCTATGAGCAGTAGTGCGTAAGTTGGCTCTGTGAAAATATTGAAAATTCGCCGCGTCTGATTGGTGAAAACACCCGAGGGTGGCTATCTCAGCGTTGTTGTTAATTGGGTAATATTCCTTTTTGGGTAAACCGGAATTCTGGGTGAGACCCGGGCTGTTGCTTCCTGATCTTACTATGTAGCACGGTAGTGTGTTTGACTTTACGTGGAGGAAGCTTTGCTTATTTGCTGGATTGCCCTACTTTGTACTGCTACATGCTGGTGCTGCTGTTGGCGCTGCTGAATGTTGAGTGTTGGCTCTTGCATTAGGTTCAGGCCGGGGATTAGGAGTTCTGCCCTTATCCCCCTGGTTACTCCCGCAAGGCACCCCGTCGGTCTTCTGATATTTTGTAATTCTGTAGTACTCTCTGGAGCGAAAGTTTCAAGAAGTACAGTTTGGCGGTGGCTATAAGCTGAGATACATGCACCGGATTTCAGGTCGGAATAGTCATAAAATTACATAATAATGAGCCTACAGAAAATTCATATCAAGATTACCCTACCTAAATGTTACGATCGCCTTTCTCCTTGCCTGCTTCCTGTACAAATTGACACATTAATTGACACATACATCAACAAGAAGAGCTTGAGCAGACAATAGAACGTCTACCGATGAGCCAGCTAACCTTCCATCTTGACTATGGCCTGGGGGAATTCTTATCCAAACATGCACCTTGAAGTGCTGACTAAGTCTAGTCATATCTGTCACCCCAAATACCTCCGTCCTTGATGCTCCTACGGCTGCTTCATGAAAATAGGTTTGGGTACATCGACACCATCTTTGATACTCTATACAGCTTGAAGCAAGACCTCAGAAATACATTACGGGTGCAAGTGAAGACCTCAACGGTGCCTAGCTACACATGTACAACACTTCTCCTCTTTCCTCACGACAATGATTTTTGACGAAAACCCAGAGAAAGTCAAAATGATTGTTCATATTACACCTTCAAATTGGCTATAGATTCGTCCAACCTTTCACCAATGCTGATCCCATCCTTCTTATCTACTCTAAGCGCTTAGAGTTTTGAAGAAAGTAATGAAGCACAGAGCGCTCAGTGACCCAAACTTCCTTACAGATATTAGCGGTTTGGAGAAAGGTGTAGAAACCGAAGAACTGGAAACGTTTAGTGCTTTGGTCAAACGTCTCGTGGCACTGGTTGATAATCTCACTACTTATGATCTTGAGACTGGTGACACTAGAAATTTTGTATCGAAAGTAGAGCTGCTTTGTGTAGGTAGCGAAATTTACAGAATGATTTGGTGCCAACTCTTATCAACCACGGGCATGAAAGATTTGAATTATAGCTTTTATGAAGATGATTATTATTCACGCGCAATCAATAAAATCACATGCTTATGGTTTTCACCTGAAGGTCCTTAATAAGATTGGGGTGATAGTTCTGCTCACCGTGTGGTAACATGGTCCGGAAAACAATAAACCCAACATCCACTGAAACGAAATAATGCTGAAAAGGGACGGTTTGGTCTAAAACCAGATGTAGACGTGTCTCTCTTTTAACTGGCCGGCCACAAATGATCATTTCTTTTTTCCTAAAGGGTTTTACTACTAATGCTGAGTTGGTGCCAATGTTTTTGAACCAACCAGAAATAGCGAGTTCAATGTTTTCCCAATTGTAGTAAAAACGGAAATGATCTCCACTAGCGAACCTGGTTTTGAAGTCCAGCTGACTCACGAGACTGTTCATGGTATCAACGTTGCTCAAGAGGGTGTGCGGCTCTTGACTGAATCTCACAAAACCCGCTAAATCAGTCGCATACATGTTTATCACGATGGAGTTTTGCGTTTTGCGCATTTAGAATTTGATCTAGAGGCTCTTGAATTAGGACACAGAGGTTACTAAAGGTGCCAACACTAGCAAGAGTCTACTGAAACATACTGATGATGGAACTGCTGAGATGGTCCTGCTAGTGAAATTCATGGCATATCCAATGGATACTGTGGAAAGTATGACGAAGGTACCGTTTTTGAGTTGGATGATGGCGTTGATGGTGCTTGTTCACAAGGCGGGGAGATATTGAATTCACCAGATCACAATCGTCAGGTCAGAGTCAAAATGATGAACCTGAGAAATGAGCTGAGAAAATCCATTCTCATGTCAGGCGAATCCAAAACTCAAGTGATGATAGCTGAAAGGGATTCGTATAATTAACAGAACGAGGGTAGGCCCACAAGGTCTTAGACTACTTCTGAAGAACACGTCCTGTGACTAAAATGCTTTTGATTCTTCAAGTTCTACCCCAGACAGAACGGTAAAAGATGCACAATTGATGAGTTTCCCCAAAGTGCTTTTGCCAGAAACATAACCATCGGGACCTGGGAGTAGTGATAATGCTGTTAAACAAAGAGAAATTGAGTGTTTTGATGGAATGATACTGGATATTAAAGCCGAAGGAAACCATTGGATCATGATACCAACACTGTTATTGGGGATTGTGGGAACAAGAATGGTGAATGATGAGATTATTCGAGTTACATGACGCAGCCCACCACCATTTGCTAGTCCCCTACTATCATTCGCATGGATACAGCTGAAGAGAAATCATAAATGCTGCTAATACTTATAACTCTCTCACATTCATATACTACTATGGGATGAAAGATAGGCCCCGCCCGAGTGTAAGTTTTAGTATTTTTCTTTCAAGCGCAGGGTACAATATTGCACAAGAAGTACTGTTCACCCTGGTGACTGACCCTTGTTTGCGTGCAGGATGTATTCAATCTCACGTGAAACTGCTTATCAACTCATAGAGCTAGGACGTGTGGGCGGGCATGTGAGTGTGCTTGTTTTTTTCTTCTTTGCGATTTGGCGTGTCCTGTATGTGTGACAGACACGTAGACAAAGAAAAGTTGGAAGAAAAAGAAGTAAACTACGTGTTACACCGCGTTGACACCGTTGACCGTTGACACCACACACATATATATAAAGAGAGAGTGTGTGTAAGTACGTGCCAAACAGAGTAGGGAGCAGGAAATTTCAATGGCAATCGAGAACAGTATCACCGTACCAGCTTACCACGAAAAGCTCAACATCAGACCGTTGACGACTAGGGTGTTTGCCGCTCTGGGAAACAGCGATTCAAAGAAGACAGAACTTATCTTTGTCGATGACAATTCAAAAGATGGATCTGTCGAAGAGGTCGAGGCGCTGCAGAAGGAAGGATACAACGTCAGAATCATTGTGAGAACAACTGAAAGAGGACTGTCCTCTGCAGTGTTGAGAGGATTCAAGGAGTCCAAAGGTGAGTATCTGGTGTGCATGGATGCGGATTTGCAGCACCCTCCAGAGTCCGTCCCAGCATTCATGAAGCAGTTGAGGAAGCATCCTTTCGTCATTGGAACCAGATATGCAGAGGGCGTGGGGATCGATAAAGACTGGCCATTGTACAGACGTGTGATCAGTGGTGGCGCTAGAGTCCTGGCGAGACCATTGACTACTGCCTCTGACCCAATGTCCGGATACTTCGGTCTACAAAAGAAGTACTTGGCCAGCGCAGAGAACATTGATGCCCAAGGGTTCAAGATCGCTCTGGAGCTATTGGCCAAACTGCCTTTGCCAGCCGACGTACCAATCGGTGAGTTCCCTTACTCTTTCGGTGTCAGAACAGAGGGTGAATCCAAACTCTCAAGCAAGGTCATGATCCAATACCTCGAGCAACTAAAGGAACTTTACACCTATAAATTCGGTGTTGTTCCAATTATCTCTGTCCTGTTATCAGTGATTGCATTCTTCATCTTGATTGTTGCTAAGGTTTTGTTCTAAGGCCCCATGTTCTTTGTACTACAGTTGCTGAAAAAGCATTTCTTCTTTATTGTATATTATTGAGATTGCCCTGAGTCGCTTCATCCTTTGCATGATGACAATGGCGGCTTTGGTATCTACAATCAAACGCTCAAGACTGTCTGTGTATTTCTTCTGTCAATTGTAGTTCGTTTGTTGCATTATTATTTTATTTTAGATTGTAAAAACCAGGTTGCTTTTATTTTTTTTTGTTGTCTGTTGATTACAATTTCATCCCTTCATTTCACCACAACAGCGCAAACCGACACCCTGTTATACACTAGTGTGCTACACCATGTCGATCCTCTTGCTTAAAGTGGATGAAAATGGCGAGCACAATAAAAAGGGAGTATACTCTTTGCCGGCTCTACCACAGCCTCGTGGATACAAAGTCGGTGATGTCTTATTCAATTTACGCCTGTTTTTCTCAGCCTCATGCCCAATCGTGAGGGAAGCATCTGTATGGACAAATTTACCGCCTTCCCACAAGGAAGAGTTTAGTAGAGAGCGGTACTACAAGCGACAAATACCATCTTCATTCAATTCTGATATCGAACTGGACTTTCACATCTTCACGCCCGGCTGCTACAACTTTTATATCTCCTACAGGGATGAAGGTGGCCAGTTGAGGACCACACGGAAATTCTACTTTGTCGTGCCACCCAGTCTTTACGTCAATGATTCGTTCCTTCCAATGAACTCGATTGCCCTAGAGTCAGTTGTTTCGAAGTGGTTAGGTGATAAGTCCAAGTGGGATGGCATCTTTGACGAAATTTCCCACAAGGGATACAACATGGTGCACTTCACTCCTCTGCAGCAACGTGGAGAGTCTAATTCTCCGTACTCAATTTACGACCAGCTATCCTTTGATTCAAACCTTTTCAGAGATACAGAGGAAGTGGCAACTTTTGTTGATAAATTGCAGAAGGAGCGAAACTTGTTGTCTATCACTGATATAGTGTTCAATCACACAGCAAATAACTCTCCTTGGCTAAGAGATCATCCAGAATCTGGCTATAATAAGGAAACAGCCCCTCATCTCACATCCGCGATTGAATTGGACGGAAAATTGCTTGAATTTAGCTCTAGGCTCTCCGCATTGGGATATCCTACACATCTGGAATCAGAAACTGATTTGCTTACAATAATGGAGGGCATAAAAATCCATGTTTTCCAAGAACTTAAACTGTGGGAGTTCTATGTCCTTGACGTGGATGTCACTCTGTCAGCGTTCGCTGAAGTTTGGCGTTCAACATCGGTTTCGGAGTTCAACAAGATTGATATTCCTGAGCATGCTAGAGATTCACTGGTGGATTTGAGCAAATTTGTTGCTGAAAGGGCTGGGAGATTCACTCTTGGTCATCGCTTTGAGAACTCTTTGGATCCTTTCGAATTTGCTTCCATACTCTACTCCATACATGGAGCAAAACCAGAGTTCTCCTCTATCAAAGACCACGTTACCCAACTGATCAATGAAGTAAATCTTCCATTGTACCAGCAATATGATGGTGATCTAGAAGAGATTTTAGAACAGTTATTCAATAGAATCAAATACTTGAGGCTTGAAAATCATGGTCCAAAACTTGGTCCGATATCGTCATCCTCTCCGTTAACAGAACCATATTTTACTAGATTCACTGCCAACAATGGAAAAGAATATCAACTTGCAAACAATGGCTGGATATGGAACGGGAACCCGTTGGTAGATTTCGCATCACCTCAGACTAAGAGTTATCTTCTTCGAGAAGTGATTATCTGGGGAGACTGTGTCAAGTTGAGATATGGATCTGGCCCAAGTGATTCTCCTTATCTTTGGAAAAGAATGACAGAGTATGTCAAGATCAACGCAAAGATTTTCAACGGGTTTAGAATAGATAATTGCCATTCCACTCCAATCCATGTCGGTGAGTACTTTCTCGATATTGCAAGAAGACACAACCCTCAATTGTACGTTGTTGCTGAACTATTCACTGGATCTGAAGACTTGGATAACCTGTTCGTTGAGAGGCTTGGGATCTCATCATTGATTCGTGAAGCAATGCAAGCTTGGTCTGTTGACGAGCTATCAAGATTAGTTCACAGACATGGTGGTCTACCCATTGGTTCATTCCAGCCTTTGCCATTGGACGACTTTGCATATCCTCCAAGTGCTGAGGACTCATGCGTGAACAGTGCACTTTCTGAGATTCAAATTCCGAGAATTTTAGAACCTACTAGAACACATGCTTTATTTATGGATTGTACCCACGATAACGAGACGCCATATGACAAAAGAACAGTAGAAGATACCTTACCAAATGCAGCACTGGTTGCTCTTTGCTCTACCGCAGTTGGTTCTGTCTTTGGTTATGACGAATGTTATCCTCATTTGCTAGATGTTGTGAATGAAACTCGAAGCTACACATATGGTTCAGGTATTGGAATTGTTAAATCTAAGCTATACAAGCTTCGAAAGTCTATTTCTGACTCTAGTGTCGTGGCAGAAGACCATGAAATGCATGTCCATCATGAGGGACAGTATATTACTCTACAAAGATCCAATGCAAAGACTGGAAATGGCTGGTTCCTTATTGCCCGGTCAAAGTTTCATGAAGAAAGTGAACAGAAATTAGCTCCAATTCTTTTGAAAGGAACACATGCTTCATATGAGTTTGGATATTCTCTGAAGAGGACAGGGGATCCAACGGATGACATTTTGAGTATAACACCAGTTCCGGTTGAGGTCAGTGAACTTGAACCACCGAAAATTCATTCAATTAATGATGGGCATGACGCTGAAATCACACTTCCAGATTATTTTCCACAAGGTTCTATAATGGTTATCAAAACGAACTTCCACTCTGTGGATGAAGGGTTAGATCATCTTCTAAGAAATGGAGCTGTTGAAGCAACCTCATCTTTGACCTTATATGATATAAACTCTTTGTTGTACAAGTGTGAATCTGAAGAACGTGACGCTAGTGCTGGATCAGATGGGGTCTATGATATCCCTAACCATGGTAGATTGGTTTATGCTGGCTTACAAGGTTGGATCTCAGTTCTAAGAAACGTTGTTCAGAACAATGACCTAGCTCACCCAATTGCAGAAAACTTGAGAAATGGCCATTGGGCTTTAGATTTCGTTACTGATAGACTGACTAAATTTTGTGATGGAGGGCCAGTTGACACTTTCAAAGAATGGCTGAAGATAAGATTGGAAAGAATCAAAGCTGTTCCTTTCTTTTTGACACCTAGATATTTTGCTTTAGTGATTGGCATTGCATACGAGGCTTTAAGATTCAAAGCACTTACTTTGATGACTGATAAAGTTCAAACCGGAAACATTTTTGTTCAAAGGTTGGCTATGACATCTGTTCAAATGGTGGGACATATGAGGTCGACATCTCTTACACCATTCAAAAATGTACCTTCCCTTGCAGCTGGTTTGCCACATTTCAGTTATGACTATATGAGATGTTGGGGTAGAGATGTTTTCATCTCTGCTAGAGGGTTGCTGCTAGCAACTGGAAGGTATGAGGATGCTAAGAATCATATTTTAAACTTCGGCGCAACATTGAAGCACGGACTAATCCCGAATTTACTGGATGCAGGAAGAAACCCAAGATATAATGCTCGTGACGCAGCTTGGTTTTACTTACAGTTCATTCAAGAGTATGTTGAAATAGTGCCGAATGGACATGAGATTCTTCAGGAGAAAATCAAAAGAAGGTTCCCTCTTGATGACCGCTTTATCCCATACTCAGATCCAGAAGCTTTCAGTTACGAGACATCAGTTGAGGATATTATCTATGAGATTCTGAGTAGACATGCACAAGGAATCAAATATCGCGAGGCGAATGCAGGTCCGAGATTAGATAGTCAAATGAAGGATGAAGGGTTTAACGTCGAAGTAAAAGTTGATTGGTCCACTGGGTTGATCCATGGTGGTTCACAGTTCAACTGTGGTACGTGGATGGATAAGATGGGGGAAAGCACCCGTGCAAACTCCAAAGGTGTACCCGGAACTCCACGAGATGGAGCAGCCGTTGAGATAAATGGACTTGCCAAAAGTGCATTAAGATTTGTCCTTAAGCTGCGAAAGCAGGACCGGTTCAAATATGCCAGCACCCCCACATCAAATGGTACTGATATCACTTTTGAAGATTGGAATCAGCTAATCCAGGACAACTTTGAAAGATGTTTTTACATTCCAACCGATCCTCAGGATGATGCAAAATTCGAGGTTGATGCTTCAATTGTCAATAGAAGAGGTATCTATAAAGATCTCTACAAGTCTGGAAAAGCATACGAGGATTACCAACTGAGACCGAACTTCGCCATTGCTATGACGGTTGCACCCGAGCTGTTTGACCACGAGCATGCTTTGACTGCAATTGATAACGCCGATAACATCCTGAGAGGGCCATTGGGTATGAAAACTTTGGACCCATCTGACCTGAACTATAGACCATACTACATCAACTCTGAAGACTCAGATGATTTTGCTACATCCAAGGGAAGAAACTACCACCAAGGCCCAGAGTGGGTCTGGGTTTTCGGATATTTCATAAGAGCTTTCTACCATTTCAAGGCTAAACAGGGTCGCTACCAAAACAGCTATGATGGATCTGTTTCGAGTGAGCTATTTCAACTGTTGTTTGTCAGACTACGTGGTCATAGACACTGGCTCCGTGATAGTCAGTGGGCTGGGCTTACAGAGTTGACAAACAAAGACGGGGACTTGTGCGCCGACTCTTCACCGACACAAGCTTGGAGCACATCGTGTCTCCTTGACTTGTATCTAGACATTGCACTTTAGACTGACTGTTGTCGGCTTAGTTGTACATTAGACTTAAGAACTGACAGAACTGGCAGATTTTCTTAGTGATTTACTGTCTTACCACTTTCGGTGGTGCTGGTAGTAGTAGTAGTAGTAGTAGTGGAGTAGTAATAGCAGCAGTACTGGCAACCCGCTTCGATGCTCACTGATCAACATGTCTACGCGTCTATCAAAAGATAAAATAAATTTGAGAAAAACAAAACTCTACATGAGCTCTGGATGGGTATACCTGCTAGAAGGCGCTCAATTGTCTTTGAAACTGCTGCGTAGACTGGAGCATGGCGTCGCACAAGAGAGATAAGCTAGCTCAGGTCGTGCAAAACTTCTTTCTGAAGGCTGCAACGGTAGTGCTACAGTCTCGGTCGGCGCCTGTGCCTGATGATACAGGGATCAGTACGGCAACAGACGCCACCGCTGTACGAAAGCCTAATAAGTGGTTCAATATCGATACATTTGATCTGAACAGAGAGGATATCAAGCCCTGGAAGTCAATGAACACCACACCCATCATAATCGAAACGTACCTGGACTTGCGAAACCTGAGCATCAAACACTCCCTAGTTTTGAGGGACCAGGATGACACATGGAACATCAACACTAAGAAGTCAGAGATTGTAATGGAGCGATGGCTGATTGAGTTGGATACATCCCAAATAGACGAAGAAGCGTCAGATGTCCCTTTAATTTACAAGAAACTCGTGATTACGTTCCGTTTTCTGTATGCCATTACTCGATTGCTCCCACTATACAAGCTGCACAAGAAGCTGTCAAAAGTCAAACTTACACAGTCGCCACTCAAGATAGGTCTACGGGTATTCGATGGAAACAGACCTATATTGTCAAAGGGAAGAATTGGCCTTAGTAAACCAATTGTGAATAGAGAGGAACACCTCTCGCAAAAATTCATTGCACCAGTTGTAACTTCTATTGGAACGTTACGCATATCTGTCCTATATCGCAAGAATGTAAACTTTCATTTAATTGACAATGAGGAAACCCTATCCACACACTTTCTGAACGTTGACAAAGCTAGGTCAAACTCTATGAATACTGTAATGAAGAAGTCCAATAATACCAAAGTTGGCCCCACATTGTCACCTCATAGTGCCTCACCTTTAACAAGAAATGAATCAGATGCTTCTATCGCTAAGGCATTAAAAATACAGAGAAGTAATACAGCAAACAGTACTCAAAATATGTCAATACCCAAATCGATTACAAGTTCTATAGGTTCAAACCATTACGTTCCAACAATAGGAAGTCTCAACGACAATCTGAGCTCAAGTGGAAGCACTCCCAAGTATTCATCATCATTTCTCAAAGTGGCTAGACGGAGCAGCCTAAGGCGTGAGTCTAGTCTAGGAGCAACTCCTCCAAGTTTTGATTTGAGGAACACGAAGGGCTCAATACAACAGCAGTCACAAGCAGTCGATGATGAGTTGAAAGATTTCTTCAAAATGTTCGACAACAAGCATAAACTGACCTTGAATTATGCTCCAAATGTGGAAGACTCTTTAGGAAGATTCCAGAAGATGAGGTCTCGGAACGAAGAACTCGGAGAGAGTTTGACAGCCAGCATTTACTCTAAGTCGCAATCACATTCACAAACTCAAATTCCACTACAATCATACTCTCCATCTCCTCAGCCACCATCTAGCCAAATGCTAGTACAACATCCTGCATTAATCAAATCCCATACGAGTCTTCAAAGTTCAAGTCCACAACCTCCAAATTTCATGCAGTCTATAAAACGGCTATCACAGTCTCCAAGATCAGTGATACCTGACTCTATATCTCGTCGGTTATCAGAGGTAAACAACGATTCAACAGACTCTCTATATAAAAGTCCGTCAATAACAAAAAGGACTAGAGGACCGAGCGTACACCTTTCTAACATTGTGTCCCGCCGCTCGTCTCTTTCGTCTCCAGGCTCAGTGGGCTCTGTTATCTTTGACAAAAGTTCGGCAAGTAAGACCTTCAGTGTAGGGCCTTCAAACCCAACAATTGGAACCACCACTACTCATGCCAAGATGCACCATATCCATGGAGAGCCTAGTGAAAGTGGTTCACGTTCAGGATCGGCACCCGCTATAGGTAGCGGTGCAGGCTATGAGGACGAAGATGATTTACTGTTCACAATGAGTGACATGAATCTTTCAAAGTCTTAAGATGCTCTTAAAGGCATGTTGAGTGGAAGAACAAGAAGAAAGCGAAGAAGATAAGAAACTTCAGATCAACTTTAATATCTAAAAATGAATAATTTGCTTTTCCACCCATTAAAAGGAATGTAGAGAATAAGTCAACTTTCTAGAGAGTTTAAGATAAGATCTGCTGCTGTTGCTTCATCTTTCAGAGCTTGAATTTCCTTGAGTTTTAATAGTGCAATAGCCTTTTGCTTCTCATGCCATGCCAAGTGTCTATTTAAATCGTAATTTCTCCTAAACACGCGGGAGCAGCTGGAAACCAAGCAAGGAATAGACTTTGGTGTGCTGAGCGCTGAAGATATCAGGAGATCCTTGGCAGATCGCCCCTTCTTATCCACCAGAGTTTCCACTTTGGACGTATTCAGAGTTTTTATGTCGTCTTTAGATGCAAGCATCTGAAGAGAGTTTGATATGAATTTATGTTCGTTGATATTGTGTGCAATAAGAAGGTCTTTCTTCTGGAAATGCTGGGGACATTCTGAGCATTTCCAAATCTTTATGGACTGCGAATCGTCGTGTATCATCATGTGCATACGCAGACCTTCATCACCAAGACAGCCCTTCCCACAGATAGAACATTTCAGCCTTGAATGCTCTGTCTTCATATGAAGCTGGAGGGCAGACCAGACCTTAAATGTCTTGAAGCAGCTGCTGAACTGACACGCATAGGCGGGAGAGTCACCGTGGTGCTTCATCTTGTGGTTTTCGAGTCTCGAGATCTTTTGGAAGGATTTCCCACACTCTTTGCATGTGAGGATTTTCAAATGGACAGAGTTGACATGGTGCCGCAGCGTCTGATGCTTATAGAACGATTCGTTGCAGCCGTCATACTCGCACTTGAACGACTTCGTGTGCACCACCTCGTGGCGTCTCAGGTGCTGCTTAGTGTTCACTCCTTTGCCACACACCGAGCACTTGAACGGCTTCTCTGCCGAGTGCGAAATCATGTGCCTTTTCAGATGGTCCTCACGGAAGAAGCTCCTCTCGCACTTCGGGCAGTCGTAAGGTCTTATCCCTGTGTGCTGCCGCTGGTGCTGTGTGAGCAGACTTGGTCTTGAGTACGCCCTATCGCACCCTTCGTAGTCGCATGTGTATATCTTTGGTCTCGAAGAGCTCGTGGAAGAGCAGCTGGTGGAGGGTGCTTTCCGTGGTGTTGTAGACACTGCAGAGTCCTTCGCGCTGTCGCCGCTGTCGCTGTCGCTGTCGCCGATGTGGTTTGTCATCAAGCGCCCGTCAAACTGCTGCCTCCCTAGTTCCTCTGCAGCTGGACCACAACCGTCTCTAACTCCACCGCTACCGCTGCTGAGTGCCTTGTGTTCACCCTTCTGTTTATGTGTCAAACATTTGATAACGGATAACTTTTTTCTATTAATTTTTTCGTCTTCGTCTGCTCACAGTCCCGCCGCTCACCTGTGGAGAAGAGAGCCCAGCTAGGATGGTCTGTTGTGCGACGTCCGCACACCAGGCCCAAGTACCCGACTACTGGCAACAGACTGCACACACACACACACACACACACACACACACACACACACACACCACCACCACGCCAGTACTGCCACCCACGCTTACACCACCATCCATACCACTTACATTACATAAGCCATGACAAAGATCAAAAGATTTTTTCCTCATTTTTTAAAAAGTTTTCTCTGCGTTTTGGTGTTTAGCAAGCAGCAGTTTGTTTGATGGTCAGTCTTTTGGTCGTCTGAAGATATCAAGAGCGTGGTTGCGGAGCTAGAGAACACAGGATGTCAGACTACGAGGAAGCTTTCAACGACGGTAACGAGAACTACGTCGATTTTGACCAGGAGTACCAATCAGACTTTGAGGACACAGCAGCGGCAGGAGCAGTAGGCAATGGCGAGGAGGTGACAGAAGACGGACGTGTTATCGTCAACGGAGGCACAGGAGCGGAGGAGTTTGCACAGAACGAACAGATCAGAAGAAAAACAGACAGGGAGTTGGCTATCCCCAGAGATATGAGATCCACAACACCGTACATGACTAAATACGAGAGGGCCAGAATCCTGGGAACCAGAGCGCTTCAAATATCGATGAATGCGCCTGTGCTGGTGGATCTCGAAGGTGAGACCGACCCGCTACAGATTGCGATCAAGGAATTGGCACAGAAGAAGATCCCTCTGGTCATCAGAAGATATCTGCCTGACGGATCGTACGAGGACTGGGGCTGTGATGAGCTGATTGTGGATATCGACATGTAGACGAGTCGAGAGCGGACACGCAAGAATAAAATGACTAGCTCATACACTACATGCCTACATGCATAGATAGACTGAAGCTCAGCAGCAGAAACGGAGGAGTGGTGGCCGAGCTAGCCTTTCCACAAATATCAAGAGAGGGGTGTGTGTTTGTTGTGTGTATTATAGATTAATGATGACTTCTATCCTGCTGTGTAGCGGGCTGCTTGCCGGGCTACACCTACTTAACCCGTAAGGGAGTCGAGAAACTCCTTGCCCATGAACACCTGCTGGCCGTCCATCCTCTCTCTTTGGAACCCAGCAAACACCTTCTCCACCTCAGCCTGCGCCATCCCGCTTCGCACAAGTGCCTTGCTCAACTCATCGCTGTCAATCTCCATGTCTTCGCTGAAAACCTGTAAAGCCTTCGCGAGCTCACTCTTGTTCGGTATCTGCGATAGCAGATCTGACGCAAAGTACGAGACAAAACTAGTAAATGAGATATCTGTACTCGGGCTCACAGCTTTGAGCATGGACACGGCCTCCCCCTCGCCGCAAGTGCGACCTAACGACCCGTACGTCTTCTCCAAGTCTTGCTGCGACACCTTCCCGTCCTTGTCTTGGTCGATGAACTCGAAGGTGTCTCGGAGTGTGTTTATCTGCTCCGGCCGGAGACTGTTTACCTGAGATGATGACATTATATTTCTATTCTATTCGATTGGATTGCACTCTACTCGTCCTCCCTGGTGCACCTGCTTTTCACTCTGTGCCCCTTCGCCAGACTGCTCCAGTGGTGCTCTGGTGGCTGTGGTGTTTAGTTGATTTGTGTTGAGTTGGCTCGTCCGCTATTTTTGTTTGTGGTTGGTACACTGTTTTTTGTTATTGTTTTTCCTATTCGGTTCATAGAGACGAGAGAGTGACTAGAAGGGACTGCTACATCTGGCTATGCGTTTGGACATGGAGTATTGAAGAATACACAGCAGTAGAGAGCCTGTTGACATCTCTTCTTAATACAGCTTGAAAACCTCCCACAAGGAGGTCAGTCTGTTGAAAGTTATCATCAGCTCTAGGTGTGTGTCTCTGAATTGCTTCAGCTGGGCCAGCTCGTTAGGAAGTAGATACTCCAGCTCTTTCCCCTTCACGTCATCTCTGTTGATCTTGGTGATGAGAAGTGCGTGTGTCTCCTTCAGCATGTGGACTTTCTCCAGAACCCTGCCCATGTTCCAGCATATGTTTTGCTTGATGAAGTCGTTGGTGTGCTGATCGTTCACACGGTACAGGAACACAGTTTTGGAGGCTGCTCGGTCTGCCGACTTTGGTATTTCGGTAATCTCCAGGAAGTGGAACTTAACTAGGTTAGCGGTGAGTGATCTGCCCTCTTTCTCTTTCAGCAGTGCAATAGTGTTGAGCAGTTTTTCTGACACCAGTCTCTTGTCTCTTACGCATCTCATGATTCTCGCAGATGGCCCACCCAATGTGCTTGATAATAGCGAGTCTGTTACGTTCTTTTTGAGGGAAACCATCAGGTCTGGAAACGGCACATAGTACAACCCATTGCTAGCTTTTCTCAGAAAAGGGATTTGACTAGCGGTTAGAATCTTTAAATGTTGGTCAATTGTCCCCAGATTATTATTCCCACTTGCGGCGTTCAAGAAGTCAAAGCTGCTGTCATTTTCTGCGTATCCATCTGCTCTGTTACCTTCATCATCATCATCATCATCATCATCGACGTCGCTTCCTCCATTACCATCTTTGACTCTATCCAATGACTGGTACTCGCCCCCTTCTCTCTTGATACGTTTTGAGCCATTGCTTCCATTATCATGAATTCTACGCTTTTGCACCGCACCCTTCATCACAATAGAATTACGCAGATCCATATCTTTCGGAAGATTCTTCATGACATCCTTGGCACTAAACATGGACGTGATTTTGGGCTCGTACTCTCTCGTATTGTTAATCTCTTCATGGGTGAGACCTATCTGATGCAATGGGTTTATGACTTCAGGGGAACCTTTTTCCGTTGATATTAATGCTGCTTTAAAAATTATGGAGGATACCTTCCCTACTCTATGAGAGCAGAATTGAACTAGTTGTGTCCTTCTTCTGACTTTTAAGAACCTCTTAATGTCAAATGCTAAAACTGTTTTTGGATTGACCTTAGTAAACGAAGTTACTTTATCCTTGATGTATAGGTCTTCAGGTTCGTAGTTGAGGATCTTGCTGAACTCAAACTTGGCATTAGCTTTGGCCTCCATCGTCCTTTTCAGTTCAGAGAGTGTGGCAGATTTAGGGGTTCGACTGTAAGCTTTTTTGTAGGTTTGCATCCATATCTCTTCAATTGGTGAGAAGAATGTCTTTTGGACAGGAATTAGGAATTTATCCTGTGTGAGAGTCAAGAACTGTTTCTCAATTTCAGCTGTCTCCTGCGCGTCTTTGGTTCCGAAAGATGAGATGTACTCTGTGATGGATAGATGCCCCAATGCCAGATAGTTCTCCACGATTTGCACCAGTATCTCACTCTTGTATGTCTGCTCAAAATATGCAATGGCTTCCCCAGAAAACAGCATCAGCAGCAGACCCTCCTCTCGAAGCGAGTAGAACGCCGCCGCATTGGGGCCCTCCTCCCACACCGACACGCATCCTAGCTGAATCAAGCTCACAATCGCCTTTTTGGTCACCGTCACCGGGATCTTTGCTCTCTTGCTGAGTGTTCTGATATCCAGCCTTCCGTAGCTTATCAGCGTGGAGATCACCAATGCCGCCCTTTTCCCTAGAAACGATTCAACCAAACTAGTGTAAACATAAGACTCGGGGCTCTGTATCTTGGCTTCTACAGGTATAGACATAGTGTCCTGTTCTCGCTCGCTGTTAGCTCTGAGATTATACTAACCTTTGACTTTACCGCTCAGCTCTCACTGCCTCTTCCGCCTTCAGTGCACCTGATTACACTCCCTTCTGCCTCAGTCTGATGACTGATCCCAAACCAAGTGCAATGCGTTTTTTAAAATTTTTTTTTCTTCTTGATATCTGTTGGTTCATAACCTTTCTACATCGGTGATGATGAGGTACTGTACTGGGTTGGGGTGGATGGTTGATAGTATTGAGCTACACCTACGGTACAGTGCTGATTGGATGAGCGCATTATAGTAAGCACGTTACAGACAGACACAAAGAACCAGACGATTGCAGTGGATGGATGTGTCCTGCCGGGATTATCGTTGCCTGCGCCGGACTACTAATACTTCTCCTCATCGTCCTCCTCCCACGAAAACTTTGTCTTCCAATGGTCGAAACCCAAGCCAACGCCCCAGTCGTCATTGATGAACCTCTTGGGGTCTGAAAGCCCCAGGCTATCGAGGCTTTCGAGATCTTCCACAGTGAGCGGCGACAGCTCCTTCAGTCTTCGGAGCCTGTCTGAATTGGACGACCTGCAAACTACTCCCCGTCCAGCTAGGATGTGGTACGAAATGGCAACCGATGAGGGAGTCGTTCCATACTTTTCAGCTAGCGATACAAGAAGACCCTCTTTCAGAATCGGGGCATTCTGGGACCCCAGCGGTGAATACCCCACGACTTTGATGTTCCTTTCTTCGCAGAACCCCACGAGCTCCTTCTGTGGTAACCTCGGATGTAACTCAACTTGATTGACTACCGGCACTACACCCGTCTCTTTGATCACTCTGTCAATGTGCGTTTCAGTGTAATTGGACACACCCACGCTCTTGACAATACCAGTCTCGTCGCGGAGCTTGATGAGTTGCTTGTATGTTTCCAAGTAATCCGCATTCTCATCAAACTGCAGCACTCCGTTCTGGTATGGAGCCTTTGGCTCACCTTTCTCGTCGCAGCCTTTGAAACACACAGGCCAGTGATGTAGAACTAAGTCGACATAATCAATTCCTAAATCACTTAACGATTTTCTCACAGAGTATTCCGCTTTGTCCCACAGTGATGGCCAGACTTTAGTCGTAATGAACAAGCTCTCTCTGTCAACCTCCCCATTCTCAAACAGCTCCTTGAGTGCTTTACCTATGTACGACTCGCTTCCATAGTACCATGCTGTATCAATATGGCGAATACCTGACCTAATCGCTGTTTTAACCGTTTCAACCATTAGCTCATCGTCGTCAGGGTTGGGAACTGTACCTAATCCCAATGCAGGCATCTTATTGCCATCATTGAAGTGAATTGAGTACGCTAGCGCGCTATCAGACATCTTTATGAACTTTTCTTGTCTCACTTATGTTATCTGCATTATCATTTAGTAGTTTGGTTTAGCTAAAATGGTGAGAATTTAAATAGCAAGCATCCATGCATTAAAAACATAAACATAAACATAAAAAAAGCAAATATTGGCATCAATTCAACAGCAGCTTTGAGAACAAATAGATAAGTTGGATTCTGTTAGCTTTTCACAAGATCTCTACTTCCCCTGCCAATTCTAATCTTCTACTGCTCGAGCCAACATAGAATTTGTATGTTCCTGCCGAGATGATCCAGCTCTGTTCTTCGGTGTCCCAGGTGCTGATATCTCTTCTCAACACTTCGAACTGTAACTTGGCAGTTGCTCCAGTTTTAACAAACACCTTGTCATAACCACGTAGTTGTCGTGGAGTTTTAATAGCACCATATGAGTCGTTAGGATAGTCAACATACAATTGCGCAACATACAAACCATCCATATCTCCTATGTTGGTAACTTCAACCTTGACAGAGTATAATACATTCCACAATGCATCATTTCCTCCCAAACCTCCACCAGCAAGCAATACTTTATTGTACTCCTCCTCTGTATATCCTTCTGGATATTCATACTCGTTCACGCTATAGATTTTCTCGTTGAACAAGTATGGATAAATAAATCCAGGCACCGGGGAAAACTCTTTAAATGGAAATAGCGCATCATCAACATCCCTAAGCTTCTCTTCTGCAAATACATACTCGTCCAAATATGGAGGAGGGTATGGTAAGTCAGTTGATGGAGGTAGGACTTCTTTAATCGATAAGTCAGAGAGCGTGAACTTGGAGAACGATATTCCGTACCCAAATTCATAACGAGGTCTTATTCCATGCTCATCAAAAAATCTGTAATCCAAAAGTCTGTTCAAATCATCCTTTGGTTTCCCTTTGATAGGGATTTCATCAACTATACTAACGTATTGTTCTTCCTTGCGAGCAATTGTGAAAGGCAACCTTCCACTTGGATTCACTTCACCAAAGATAATCTCGGCGATGGCGGTACCAAGAAACTGGCCTAATGGAGCAGACCACAAAACGCTGACAATATTTTCATGGTCAATAAACGGCTCCAAGTCTACTGGGCCAGTCGAAGTCAATACAACAACAGTTTTATGGCATCTGTTAGCAACATGTTGGATCAATTCCTCCGCATTATTCCATACTGAAATGTTCTTTCTGTCTCCATAGTTCCCATCAACTTCTATATAGCCTTCACCAGAAGAGGCAGATACAAACACAATAGCCATATCAGCATATTCAGCAATGTCATCAACGTGATCAAAGTTGTATTGATTGGTTGTAAAGTCGATGACCATATCACGCTCTCTTGCCTTTTTGGCAATAGCTTCGTATGGAGTGATCCCGTATGGCGCGTTCACACTAGCTGATCCCCAGCCACTGAATAGGGCTCCATCCACTCCTGCCTGTTGGTCTTTGGTGTTGAACCCGTTGGGACTGACAGTTGCAGCTTGTCCTGCAATTAATAACCTCCTAACACCATCTGTTGGACCAATTGGCAAGTGATGACCATCGTTTTTCAATAGTACCACAGCTTCTCTGCAAGTTTCTAGGGCAGTCTTTTCTGTGAAATCATCTCTAGCATCAATATGATAGTTTGTTTGTTTGATTGGGCCATAGCTTTGGAAGGGAAATTCTTGGTCATATGTATGAAAAGTCCAGGAACTAAAGTTCGGAAGATCCTCATCTTTCTGATCATTTGGTAATTTGATGTTGAGGGAATAAAATGATGCCAAGATACGACTAGCCATGTCATTCAATCTGGCTTGAGGTATAGTGTCATTGTAAATTGCTCGAGTCAATAGAGGACCCCAGTATGATTTACCACTGCACCAGTCGCCAAATATCTCTCCTGGCATAGTCATATCTAACCCAGCTAGCGCTGAATCAACTCCTGAGTGTTGGGCACCCCAATCACTAACAACAAATCCTTGAAATCCTAACTCTTCCTTCAAAAGATAGTTCAACAAATATGAGTTCTCACATGCGTATGTCCCATTTACTTTGTTATAGGAACACATAACACCTCCGACACCTGCACGGACAACATCGGCAAACGGCCAAAGGTAAATCTCATGCATAATCCTGTCCTTGATCTCAGAGTCAATGGAATCAGTAAGCCTGTCCCAGTCACCTCCAGTCCACTCATTTGCTTGGCGGAATCGCTCCTGCTCATTTCCTATAAACTGTCGGGCACAAGCAACAACGCCTTCCTCTTGGATCCCCTGAACAGTCAAAGCACCAGCGCTTCCCTGCAAGTAAGGATCCGATCCAAAACTCTCCCAGTTCCTTCCTCCTTGTGCCTTATATCCAATAGGGCCTATTGTCGGGCCCAATAAAACATGGACTCCTTTCTGTTTGGCTTCTTTACCGATCGCCTTTCCCCTTCTGTACATCAAATCTCTATTGAAAGTTGAACCAGTCGCAAGACCGGAGGGAAAGCCTGTGACAAAATCGGTAAAACGAATACCATTAGGGCCATCTTGAAGACATAGTGAAGGAATTCCTAGTCGTGGTACACTACCAGTGTTCCCAATACATGGGCCAGAGCCCCAGCCTGTTCCTGTCGTCAAATTGACCTTTTCCAACACAGTCATTTCACTCACAACATCACGGGCTTTAGCATATGCTGCTTGCCAAACCTTCTGAAGTCTTCCCCCGGCGGCTATGAAGAATATGTTAGTATGGTAATCTTCACATACCATGTCATTGATTTAGCCGCCCAAACGAACTGCAGCATCTAACAATGGCAAAGGTGGCTGGTATTGGCAACAAACGAGATGGATAGTAACCAGGAGAGTAGTAGTCGATATTTTCATCTGGATCATACTCTGGATCTTTCGCATCAGGGTCAATGTACATTTGTTTATTTGAGAAGTCCAGAGAGCGCTTATTGTATCCAGGCGACAACTCTTCCAGAGGATCTCGCCAATGGCCGCCCATGTAAGCATGGGCGGTTGAAGCCCACATTACAAAGAGGCCTGACAACACATTTCTTCTTGATAGTTGCATTGTCTTTAGCTGGGTTAGTAAAGCGTGGTTTGCTGAATCTGAATAGATCACAAAAGGAGGCGATTCCCTGATTTTTATATCAACTTGAGGACAGTATCCAAACAAACAAATACAGAAAAATACAAAGGTGTAGTTAAATAGTGTAGATTCATTACAAACACGACGATGAGTAGAGTATGGGTTACTTTGCATTAGGATGATGACAATGTTATTGAGCTTGAGTTATTGCTTGTTATATGTAGATGGCTGTTGATGCTGCGGGGGTAGGGATTCCTCTCTCGCCTGTCACCGATGCTGGCGGGTGCAATACCGATGGTACTTGCATTTGTAAATAGGGTAGGGTGCTCCGACACTGTAGTGCCTGAAGTCGATAGCGTGGAGGTATCAGAAAACGTGGATGATCGTACCGAGATTGTAGATAGCACAGAGATGACTGGATACGTGCTGGCGCTATCTGGTTTGGTAACTATCGATTCCTGTGCTAATGAGCGAGGATTAGAGGACAGGGGTCTTGTGGGATGGTCTCTGATATCTATTACTGTATGTCCAACCTCCATGCTTCTGCTGAGGCGCTGTTTGACTCCGTTCTCATCGTGGTCATCGTCGCCGTTGAGAGCGGCTGGCCTCTTCTTTTCTTCCGCGTACTTAGCTGTAGAAGAGATAGCTGCCTTCGACTGCATAAGCTTCTTTACCCAGGCAAATCTGCCTGCCTTTTTCTTGGAGTCTGCACCGAGCGGTAGTTAGTACAATATGTAGATGGTATGTTATGTCTCAAATAACACTCACCTTCGATATCTTTTCTCTCCATCTCAGACGAAGCTCTATTCCCTATTGAAAACCAGTACAAGCATATATATATATATATATATATATATATTCGTGTGTGTTTTTACTTGTGCATGAAAGGAGAGGATTAATCAATAGTTATCAATATATATATATGTGTGTGAGTGTGTAGCGTTTAAGTATCAAATGAGAACATTCTGTAAGAGAATGTAGTGCCCGGAACAAGTGTCAAACGTTATCGCTAATTACTCAATATGCCACGCCACACGCCATACGAGTGCAGTGATAGCTAGAAACAGGGCCTGCTGCTGCAATAACAGATGATAATGATCTTTAATTCATGAGTGTTATAGATGTTGTGTGGAATCTTGCTTTGGGTGAAGCCCAGTGGGGCTTGGGTTCAACGGGTCACTTGTACTTTGTTATCAGTTGGGTTGTTATTGGCAGTAGAATCTGTTGCAGCAACATAAGGTGGCGGACTGGGCGGTATACCTGCTGTATCCTGATCATCAACGTGAATCTGATGGGACTGACCCACCAAAAGGTCGGTATTGTCAGCATTAACGTATTGAGGGTGTGTTTGTGTCCCCTTCAACGCCTCATTGTCAGATTGAGCGTGTGTGGTGGCGAACCAATCACTTGACTTGTATACCAAATACATTGCATGTAGCACCCCAGGTAAGCCAAAAAGGAGAGTCAAGAGAAAGTTTAGCAGGAACTCGTTACAGCAAATACCATACCTTATGCACACTGCAGCTGGTGGAAGAAGGAATGAAAGGATATAGAGAAGACAATCAGATGTGTCCATTTCGTAACTATTGGAAGCCGCTTGGGAAGACATTTAATTAATTATCAACCAGTGACAGTCTGCTGATTTCGTTTGAAGTTTACCGTAGTTGCCAGTTATGGTGTGGAAGGTCAACAGGCTGTGGGCGTGGGCCGTTTTACAACTTTTTTTTTAATCAAAAGGGGTGTAAGTACCAATAAAAGAATATTGCTTGCGCCAGTAACCTGTCCATAGATTTTGAAATCAATACCAGTATAGACTAGATCTTGCCACTCAGAGCTTGAGACCTAGTAAATCATCGATATTATATATATGTATTCATAAATATTTCATGGAAGGGAGGTAATAGGAAGTAATGATCACTTTTGATAACAACACAGAGGTAGTCGATTTATATATACACGAACTATGACTAACCATTCCACATCTTTCTTGAAAGTGAATGTTGGATCAAGAATTGAGGACACACCTTTGTTCAAGTAAATTTGTTTTAAACTATATTATACAAATCCTTCCTTCTGACGGGGATATCTTTCATCGTTAATATTACGCACTATGCATGATAAGTTAGTATGAATGGCATTCTCGTCATTGTAGCTCAAAGTTCAAAACTGAGTAGTAGTGGATCAAGAGCTCCATCGGCGGTGGATTTCTGATATTACTATTTGCAACAAATCTGTAATCAAGTGGTGGTAAGGTTCTGGTTTACATTGGAATAGTGAACCACTAAAAATACACTTAACGCTTAGCTAATTGTTAATGAGAAGTTGAGGCTGGTTTAATACAAATTGCCACCCAACCTCGCAGGATTCAGATCATTTTGTAAAATACAGGGTAGCGATAACCTGTGAATGTTAAGTTGTTAGACATGTGAAATAATAAAACGATTGTTGACTTCATTTTATTTATTGATGAATGTATATTTGATTCGGGATGTATAGAATTGGGATATATTAAGTAGAGTATTAAGTAGATTAAGTAGATTAAGGTGCTCTTCCCTAAGGAGCCCTTAGTTTTATAAGTCTGGTATTATAGAATGCCTGACAAGTTCAGCATCTAATGGTCAGCGTCTTGGCCAGGGTTGGCAGTCTCGTACTTCAAGAACTTGAGCAGATGGTAGATACCGACAGATAGGAAAGATCCTAGGATAGGACCAACCCAGTAAATCCAGTGGTAGTTAGGGAATGATCTGGCTGCAACACATGGACCAAATGATCTTGCAGGGTTCAAACCAGCACCAGTGTAGTACACGCAGATCAAGTGTCCAATGAAGAGAGCAATGCCAATGAAAATTGGAGCCAAGAATGTAGCCTTGTGCTTCTCAACAGCAAGGAACAACACTGTGGTGCAAAGAATGGCAGTACCAAATGCCTCTAGAAAGACACCCCTGGATCTTGAAGCATCGCCTCCCAAAGCATTAGCAAAGGCAATTGGGCCTGGTGTCATAGCTGAGGCAGCACCAGCGGCAGCCATACCTGCAATAATTTGGGCAACCATCATCAAAACTGCTCTAAAAGGTGGGATAGCACCTGCAAGTGCTAATGTCAAGGTGACTGCTGGATTCAAATTCCCTCCAGAAACTCTGTAGAAGATAGAAACAGCGACTGTGACAGAGCAACCAAAACCAAGAGCGATCATAATTAGTTGGCCAGGGTGAGATCCTAGCCCAGAAATAGTGACATCTTGGTTAGCAATTTGGGCAATTACAAATGCGGACCATAAGAACATAAACGTTCCTACAAATTCACCAGTAATGACAATGAAATGGTTCTTCACCTTGTCACTCAAAGGTAAGCCAGCAGTTCTGGCTTTGTAAGGAGTAATGTACTCTGTTTCAGAACGTTGTGCTTCAACGTCTGGGTTAGTCTCTGTTGCGACCATTTCTTCTTCTATTGTTAACGGCTGTTTTTATCTTTCAACGAAAAAGATTCACTTATATGAGAAGAGCAAAAGGACAAGGGAAAGGACAATTCAGGAAAACTTTGGGGATATTGAGCTTTAATATAAAATTTCTCTCGTCAAGCCATTGAGGCCCAATTCCTCTCATTCGTAATTTAATGAGCTACCTCATGCACGCTCGCAGGAATAAAATAAGTTCACATCCGAAAACAATCTATCAAAACAAGTAAGGGCGAGCCCAAGACCGAAGCAGTACAGTGTAGTTCAAACGGCACAGCAGACTAATCGATGAGATTTGCTGAAGGAAGAACAAGCACACTTTCACCTTCCGCGTGCTTTCAAAATAGCTACCCTAAGAGAAGTTCCTATTGAAATAGTTTCACGCACTTTACTTCTTCGACTCTTCGATACTATGCTCCTCATGGCGTTTAGCCGTGATCAAAGCCAACAATCCACTCTTCCTCTCCACCCATTTCTGAGTGTTTTTGTTTTCCAACCAGGTAATTGTTCGATCTTGCTAACAAATTGATATATTATTATGCATCTTTATGCATTAAGGTGTCCATTTTTAGTTAGTTTTTTTATTTGTTTACATTAGGGTGGTTTCACCAAAAGGGCAACAAGTTAAAGAGTTAGTGCAAAAATGGCTAGAAATGCAGAAGCGCTTATAAAAAGAGAAGAAATGAATATACGAATAAGCCTAGAACTTTCAGTGCACTACAACCCGTCACACGTTCTTTTACTCGGCCACAGCTGTCGTGATAAGTAGATGTGAAAGTTTAGTGGCAATGCCATCAACTATTCGAGAGAGCAACTAACAACAGCAATTATTTTTTAAGGTTGATCATAGTTACCTATAATGGTAATTAGGAAAAATATCTCCAATTTGAGAACTTTATAGCATGTTTTATTGAAAGATCCCACATCAATCTAGTTTGAAGAAGGCACTAGGATGGGAGAGGATATGGGAGTAGGCATCTGAATCACAAGTAAACCGTAAAGTCCACGATAAATGTCAGCATTTCTCCTACTTATTCATTCCCGACCCAGCAGCTGAATAACCCAGCAGCAACCTGATTGTGCTTCGCCGGAGCAGGTCAAGTGCCTCCTTATGTATGTATGTTATTATCTGTGGTGTCTATTGTTTGTCTATCAAATTGACTTCAGAGTTTAGGGTTTTGTGTTTTAAGTTTTGAGTTTAGTCATTCATGCTCCTCACTGCAAAAAGTATAAAACTTAACAGGGTAAGCTCACAACCACAAAATAAGTCTTACTAAGCAGAAAAGAATCAAAATCAAAAAAAAGGGATTGTAGGTGATTAGCGAGGGCCAATAAGGAGATAGGGAACCAGAGGGGAATCAGAAAGTATCATATCCAGCACAGGGGCGAAACCAAAACTTCGACACTTTTTAACAAAGCCATAAGATTTTTGATAATATAATGGACATATTAGACTCGAAAGAGAAAAAGCTTACGCATCTGTTTCATAAGAATTTGGGCAGTCATGGAGAACAGATTGAATCATCTGTTTTAATCGTTGATCCAAAGAATCTCTCCTCCACATCAATCTACAACTACTATTACTCAGCTACGAGGTCCCCGACAGCCCAGTGGTGGGCCTGATGTTCTTCGTGTAAAAAATCCTCATAGCTTGAAATATACAAGTTCAGCAGAGGTATCATTGGATGTTATTCTACTGAGTGAGAGTCAGTTGATACCAGAGAATGATCCATGTCCTCAACTACAACACTTAAATAACAACTTCAGAAGCAAGTATTTGCGGTATCTATCGATATATGTCACCAGTTTCAGAAAGCCGATATACTGCGTGTTAACAAAGAAACTTGAACTCAAAGTATTCATTAACCAAAGTTTCAAGGAACAAGACGAAACAAACTTGAAAACTTTGATGATGGCTCTACTGGAACTATCATCAGATGTTGTTGCTGGAAAAATTACTAGTGAAATCCCTGGAAACGAGATTGACGAGTTGAAGCTCTTGATTTATCTAAAGAAGTGCCATTTTGAAACAGAGGCCACCATACTAATAAAAAATCTGAGCTGGCTAGGAGGAATGCTGTTGCTCGATGACTCTGAAAATATAAACAGGTACAGGGACTGGTATATCATGGAGTTTGAAGTCTAAAGATATACATAATGAGGTAGATAACACATGTGTATAGCTAAACGAACAATACGGGAAGGAGTTGTGATCATGATCAAAGGAAAGGAAGCTAGGTTTTGACCAACTCAAGAACTTTTGAAATACCCTCAGTGAAGCTTGCCTCAGGGGAGATCTGTACTCTCTTCTCCACGAGTTTACCGTCCTTAAAAATCCAATGGGATCTCTTTATACCTGTTGGTGTCTTCTTTGCACCCAAGGCAGCAATCAACTCTCTCTTTGGGTCAGAGAGTAAATCATACTGAAACTCCTTTCTGGTCTTGAAAGTTTTCTGTGCTTTTGGGGAGTCGGCGCTCAACCCTAGCACAAGAGCTTTATCGTTGATTTGATTGAAATTGTCTCTAAATCCACATGCTTGTCTTGTGCAACCAGGCGTGCTTGCCTTTGGATATGCGAAAATTAGGATAATCTTGTTGGATTTCGCCAGCTCTCTGAGAGAAAGCTCCTTCTCATCTTGATTGAGCAAGGTTAAGTCAGGGATTTCGTCTCCAATCTGAACCTCAGGGATCTCAGCAGCACCTGTAGATTGTTTGGTAGCGACACCTGGTTTTTTTGTAGTGCTTGGTTTGCTAACTTTAGACGGCTTTCCTACTGTTGTAGACAAAGGGGTACCTCTACTTCTTAGTCTGCGTTCACTCATATCGACCGATGTGCTTATAACCTTTTTAGCTTGTTGTTGGTTTATAGTTTGATTGTGAATATACTCCTGTTCTAAATTTACTTCAACCTTGATAGTTTCTTTGGTTGCAATTCGAAGAAAAACAGAGCCACGGCACTAACCAGTACCTTTTCTGATTACATAAAGCGTGCCTCTAGACTCTGGACTCTGGACACTAGAGCTCAGACTCGATCTATATACTCGGTTGACATCGTTTATGTATTGATATAGTCATATGGTAGGGTATAATGGGTAAACCAAATGTGCACCTGGTTCACATTGTTGTGGTACACTCGAAGCTTTGAATTTGTATATCACTTCAGGTTTTGATAGCAGGTGATTAGAAGAGAAAGAAAAAAAATTATTGTATGCAATGCGCATCATTCAAATAAAATACATATACTTGATTTAGCAGACTGGCACCCATACAAAGATGGCTAAGAAGAGTTCGTATAGAAGCTTCAATATGAGAATATTCTCAGGATACTAACAGCCAGCGTTTAATCCTAGTTTCCAAACACTCAAGGGCTGCAAGAAGAAATGAATTAGATGAGATGGATGCGAAAGACTTGAAAGAACTACCACGAGTGGAGAAGACTGATGTAGCAGGAGCGATCATCAGAGCGACAGTGAAGAAGAACGAAAACCTTTTACGCCAGAAACAGCTCAGAAAGGAAAATACAAAGATCGGTAAGGAGACGGCACACACGCCTGGAGTAAATAGAAACAGAATGGAAAGGGCCTTGAATTTAAGCGGGAAACTGGAAATCAAAGTTCTCAAAAGTAAGCAAAGGGCAAAGATGGTTCAAGCTGTTAGAAAATCGAACTGGGACACTGTGAACTCTCTCGCTAGACAGGATGTGGAGGGTCTTACAAAGAAGAAGCATGCAGATGACGAAAACAGAGTTGGAGAAAGTGCGGACGATGCGGATCTCATGGAAGATGACACCTACAAATCAGATACAGCGGAGGAGGAGGAAGCTAAGGGAAAGAAACCAATGAAGAACATGTTTTCGCTGTTGGAAGAGATTGAAGCTTAAAATGTGCTACAGCACAGCACCACAGTGTCGGTTGATTTCTTGACAGGAGCTGTTGCCCTAAAGTAAACACTGGACTCATTCAAATAGAGAGAAACGGGTCGACAACCTCTTGACCATGGCTGACTTCTGGTGGTTCACAGTAAAGTACGAATAGTACATGTATGGGATTATCATTAGAGCACGATCACGTGAGACGTAGGATGACCTTCATTCACTGGTGCTGGCGTCATCACACACTGAATTATGGAACTGGTCCTATAGTGTATGTGTTATATCCCTTATGAGCCTGCATAGTTTACTTTCCCTCCCCGTAGTAGCAGCTAGCCTTCTGCTTTTCGTCTATTCTTCTCTATCAGATTGGTTGAACACGTTGGCACAAAGAAAAAGTCAACAAAAAAAGAGGCAAAAAAAGAGGCATCATAGGTGGCGGTTTTTGAAGTCAAACCGATCTATTCACAGTGCTTATACGTAATTAAGGTCTTTTGTTGGTGATTCCTGAGTCATAATGAAACTATCTAGTGTTGCAATTCCAGCTGCTCTTGCAACTGTTGCCAATGCTTCGTCAAACTTGAATGAGTTTAGAGCTTTTGACAAGTCTCTATTGGCGTCAGATTCGTTCTTTGAACAGTTCGATTCTGACGATTGGGCGCAGTTGTGGAAGATCTCCAAGGCGAAAAAAGATAGCGAGTTCTCTTACGGTGGGGAATGGGCTGTGGAAGAGGCCTATGTCTATCCTGGCTTCGCTAACGACAAGGGCCTAGTTTTAAAGACCAAGGCTGCCCACCATGCTATTCATGCGCCTTTGGCGACACCCTTTGTGAACACCAACAAAACGTTAGTACTACAGTATGAGGTTAAACCACAGGATGGCCTAACTTGTGGTGGTGCGTATATCAAGTTGCTAGCACAAGATGGCCAGCCTGACTCTGACAATGAGTTCAGCAACCACACACCCTATCTGGTCATGTTTGGACCTGATAAATGTGGGGCTACGAACAAGGTTCATTTGATCATCAAAAGAAAGAATCTGAATACTGGTGAATTTGAGGAGAAACATCTAGCTAGTCCACCTTTTGCTAGAAGTCTAACAACAACATCCCTTTATACTTTAATCGTCCACCCTAGTCAAGATTTTGAAGTTAGAATCAATGGTGATATAGTGTCTAGTGGCAACCTTTTAGATGCGGGCATATTGGAGCCACCGCTGAACCCACCTAAGGAGATAATTGATATCCATGATACAAAACCAGCGGATTGGGATGACAGACCAACAATTCCAGATCCTGATCAAGCTGAGAAACCAGCAGACTGGGACGAAGATGCTCTACCATTAATCCCAAATCCAGATCAAACAAAACCGCCAGACAGCTGGGATGTTGATACTCCAGAGTATATTTTGGATCCAAAAGCCACTAAGCCTGAATATTGGGATGAGGAAGAGGATGGAGAATGGGTTGCCCCAACAATCTTTAACCCTGAGTGTGAGCTTCATGGATGTGGACCATGGGAACCAGAATTAATTCCAAATCCAGAATATAAAGGCAAGTGGACACAGCCTGTGATTAAGAATCCAGAGTACAAAGGTGAATGGGAACCAAGACTGATTCCAAACCCAGACTATTATGAGGATGTAAGACCATCTGATTTGGATCCAATCGGTGCAATTGGGTTTGAGCTTTGGACAATGGATGGGAACATTTTATTTGATAACATTTACCTAGGTCATTCTGTTGAAGAGGCTGAGCTTATTGGTAACCAAACATACATCCCTAAGGCCGAGCTAGAGAATGAGAGCATCAAAGAAGCAACTTCAGGCCACCTCTCAAGCGAACAGGAGAAGACTGCTACTGAACCAGATGCCTGGGGTGAATGGCTAGAACAAGTCAGCCTTTTCCTCGAGAATGGCCAACTTTATGTTCACGATTTGTTGGAGGATCCAAAGGGTACACTGACAGAAAAGCCAGTCGAAGGTGGGCTGTATGCCATTGTTATTATGACTTTCACTTCTTTTCTTCTATCTTTGTTCAGATTGGTTCTCAGCATTGTTACCAGGGGAGACAGCAGTAGCACAGGGGTCAAGGGTGTTCACAAAAAGGTGGATAAAACCAGCCACACTGAACCGAAAGCAGTCGCTACTGGAGCTGAAACTAAAGGTGGAGATGTCCATAGAGTATCTAAAAAGCTGTGATGCTCCAGTGCGTTTCTGTGCACATATCTTGCTCTTTGTTTAGTATCACAATACAACCGATCTCGATAGTGAGAAGGCATATTAATAGAGCTGTACTTTTGTAAGCTCAAGGCAAAACATTCATTCAGTGCTCCCTAATCGGGTCCCTTTCCGATAAACAAACAGAGGATTCGGCCAAATCCTCCCTTTCATGTACAAAAATCTCTTGTAATTTTTTAAGTTGGAGACAAAAAAGATAAACCAAAAAATATCCACACCATTTGCCCTCCCCCTATTTGCTTGACAGTCTCATTTCTTCTCCAACGTATTACTGCACATTGGGCGTGCCAGGTCGTGCTTGTGTCTCCTACTACTCTGGTTCGATCCGGCGAAAACCTCTGATGTGATCAATAGCTTCAAATCTTCCAGCGAAATCTATTCGGGCTGATTTTTCTTTCTTTTTCTTTCCCCATCCACTTCTTCCAACTTTTCATTTAAACGGCCCACATCCCATATGTACACTGGATGTTGAAGACGTGGGTCTCTGCAAGGCAGCAGAACAACAATCCAACTACAAATGCATGTATATGCAGTCTTTTTCACAAAGAAAGAAAAAAACTTTCCACAAAACTTTCCGCGGAGAGACAAGGGATGGACACAACCCGCTCAACAGACAATACCGATAATTTCGCTCAGTAAAGTTACAGCGGTCCCTGTTTACTGTACCGGGGTGGAAGAAGTGACGTAGCAATAGAAATATACACATATAGAGCCGAATAGAGTCGCACCTGAGTGTTGTGAAAAGTGTGGTGGAGGTCGTAGGAAGTCCATAACGGACATCGATTATTTTTATTAGCAAAATATGAATTGATAATTTTCCTCCACCCACTCCAGTGACTGAGTGATGTAAGGAGATATTTTATTTTGTTTGGGTTTGTTTTTCCGTTTGATGCTGATGTGTTGGGTTGTAGCGTAGCTACTTGAAGTGATCAGAAGGCATTTTAGGGCGCTATCATGTAGAGAAGCTTCTCATGCTTACCGATGCTAGAGAAGGTATGCTTTTTTTCTTGCCTACGATCTAGTGAACTAATTCTGATGTACCATTTGGCCATGGGGCATGGTACCACATGACGATAACCAACAAAGGGGGGAGGGCAGTTGATGAAAGTCAGAATGCGGGTTTTCCCCTATACCAACTCTTACGCGAATCATGAAGGAAACAATAGCGTGACGATATTGAGTCCCATATTATGGCTAATGGTCACTTTTTAGGGTAGGCTTTAACTCAAAAGAGTAATAATCTACAATGCTCCAAGGGTACATAAGTAGTTGCTTTGATTATTGATTGGCAGAGGCAGATCACCTCTTCAGGCAAGCGCAACAGCAGCGATCTTCACCGGCGGTTTTAGGACAGAAGATCCTTAGTCACCATTAGGAAATTTTCAAATTTTGTTGGCCGTATAGCAGGCTTTTCTATTTGATCAAATCAAGAAAAATTCTGATTGTGATCGGATGTTTCTATTTTAGGATAAAACCCAGATCGGGCATATGCAGCAATATTGTATCAGATTAAAGTTTAATTATCCTTTATCAACTTCAACCAGGGAGAAGAGTGCAGATATCTAAGACCGAAAAAGATAAAAATCTAGCATCAATCACCCTTGCTTGGATCTGAGGCAAGGCATGTTTATTCACAACTGACTAATTGCCAAATATGAAAAACTTAAAAGGGCATAAAGTTGGTCTAGGACCGTAAAGTCCAATCCACCCAAAAATGATTGGTATCAACAAATGCTCTAGAAATGAACTTCCAACCATTTTAGCAAACAACTTCTGAATAAAGGTACGTAGACATTATCATCACAAAGAACACATGTAGAGAAAAGAACAAGGCTTCGCTTTCCACAGTCACAAACCTTGGGACTTACTTGCTGGTTTGGGCTTGTGAATATCTTGGCAGTTGAGTCAAACAAAAATTGCTCCTGTCCAACAGAGGTGAATCACACAGCGAGCACTAGGTGCTAGGAGCTCTTTGAGCTGCAGTCTGTCTTAAAAAAGGAACGGCACCTCAGATCTCTAAGAGCCTCCAAAGCACACTCCAACGATTACAGTGTACCCTATATACTGAAACGAAAGCTCACAACAATGGAGAAGACATGAAAATGATATATATGCATTGTGATTGCTTCAAGAAAACATCAAAAACTAGCGGAGTTAAGGATATAGTAAGCCATTATGTATGTTTCAGTTGGGCTTGGTCGTTCCCGACATTTAGTAGGGCAGAAGGCAGGGGAGGGTTTCAGGGAGTTGATTGAGAGAGCCATGTGCAATGCGATCAGAGACGGCGGTAATGTTCTTAGAGTAAAATAAATAGCAGTTTGCTGAAGTCATGACCATCACAGTATGAAGGGTCACATTCTATGCAGAGCGGGCTTTGTGGAGATTGCTGGAGTAAAAAAAGGGATCTTACAGAACACCTCTCTCTAGAGAAAGGACAGGCTGTTTTCTTCCACTTTCTATTCAACCAGCACTTATCTCATGCCCAGCGATATTCTCAGCAAAACCACAGGTACCTGATTCATCAGTTTTCTCAATATAGCCATACTCTTCTTTTGTCCAAAAGGAAAGGAGCAAATTGATTATTTTGTCCCTGTCTCTCCTTTGGAAATTTGTCTTACATGCAGATTCATTAAAAAGGGACAAACATAAACTTGCATTACATTTATGATCTGTGGATCTTCACTTGTTGCCGTAATTATGCACTTTTATTTTTTTGCTCTATTTAACTGATGTTAGTTGTTCTTTGTTCCAGATTGTGTAGGTATATTATATATATAACGGTTCAAGTTTCACCTTTTTTTCCCTGGCATGAAAAGGGGATTTAGTGCAAACACGGTTTTTTTTGAATCCCTACACTATTTTGCTTCAATTTACTTGATTTGCCCTTCATGATGCAAAGAAGAGTGAGGCTTCCTGGTGTCAATGACATCTTTCCTCCTGTTGGGCATTGTGGTTCTATGACTTTTAACAAGTTACCCATACGGACGAATGACATGGGCATATCACTTCATAGTCCCATTCCAGGTACCCCTACCGGAGGAGCTATGATTGGTTCTCCCATCCCCTCTCCTGAATACTTTCTCGCTCCCCAATATCAGAGTCCCCGTCCACTACAATATATGCCAGACCATCAACAGCATCGCCAGCATTACCAGCAACATCAGCCACAGACAACACAGAATCATCAGCAGCATCATGAACAGCAGCAGCCGTTTCAGCACCACGAGAGCCAAACATTCGCTCGCAGTCCACAGCCTTATCCTGTAGAGGAGAAACAGTGCTTGATGCCCAGTTTCACATCCTCTTCTCAACCACCTCAGCAACAAATTCGTTTCCTAAAAGAGCAGCCAAGGACGCCTCCCTCTAAGACAGCATCTCCTGCATATACTCGACTCTCGGTGTCATACAAAGTTGTTAAGCAAATTCCGGAAGGGGGCGTGAGGCAATCAAATGCTTGGAGTTATGAAGATGATTGCTTATTGAAGTATCTGAAAGAGGTTAAAAAGCTAGGCTGGAGAGAAATATCATTGCATTTTAAGAACAGAACTGCGAACGGGTGCCAGTTCAGATGGAGAAGAATTTCATTATTGCACAAAAATAGCTCCAAAACGTCATCTCCTTCTTTGGGAATGCAGAACATCACAGAAACCAAGAGGTCCAGTTCACTGGATGCTCTTCTAAACTAAACAGAGGTAGAAGGTGAAGGTGGAGCTAAACAATTGCAACCTGTCGATTTCAAGGGGCGTTGAGTTTTGCTACACGGAAAACGCTGCTAGGTTCATCACCAATTGGTTCTTTGCTCATATATACGATACAAAACGCTCACCGCCTGGGTAGTCCCAGGACGAGGACAGTTTGCTAACAATACTTATGTTTCTTATGATTACATCTACACTCGTTCGTAGCAGTGAAGGGAAACGAAGAAGCTCCATATACGTACAGCTATTCAGTTACTGCACTGTGTTTCGGTTTATTATTTATCGGCTCAAACTTTTCATTCACCAGTTTTCCTTCTTTCGATTTCTTCCAATTTTTCTTCTAATGTTCCATCCCGTTTTATGTCTCTTTGTCTCTGAATTCTTGTCCTTTTTTTTATCGAAGAGATTTGCATTTTACCGGAGATTGACGAGAGCCTGAGACACTCTGAGGGATGCGACAATAGTAGGAGCCTTCTTGTCTTCCCCTGTTGTTGCTGTTGCTGTTGCTGCCGCTGCTGCTCCTCTGATGTTTCTACTGCTTTCTGAGAGGGTCTGCCGACAGCAGCAGCAGTTCAACTGTGCGTGCGTCCATTAATATTTCCACAACCACCGCCCGCCCGCTACTTCCTCATGTGGCTCTTCATTTTTGTTCTTCTTCTCTCAACACTCCTGAGCCTTATCTACATGATACCGTCATTGACGAGATTAGGTTTAGTTGAACCTACATTTGGAACTAGTCATCTCTGAGACTTGGACTGCAACACTTCTAGTCCTGAACTTTAATTCTCTTTGTCCCCCCCAGTATAGTTCATCTCTATCTTCGGACAGCCCATCCCTTGGTTTCATGTTCCCCCTTCAGGTCATCCACCCACCTGTGGGCTAAAAAATAATAAGAAAACAGAAGAGTACTAGGGCTCACCTGTGGCCTGATGTATGTCGGTGGCGTTCAACTTCCAAACCCGCAACCCTTTCCATGCAGTGTAATGATTTGTAAACATTTCTAAGTTCCGCTGTCATGCTTCCCCAACAACTCCACCTGTCTGGAACTACTACCAAGTAGCTTTTCTCGGTCCTCTCTCTCTTTTGTTTTGTTTTATTTTATTTTATTTTTCTATTTGTCCCGATACATTACTACCAGCTTTTCTCTTGCTCGAAACGGCGGCGGGCGGCGGGCGGGAGAATAAGATGAATGACTGACTGGCTGGCTACATGGCGAGTGTTCTACGTTAGGTGTTCTAGAAACAAAATGGAACAGCAAGAACACCAATAAAAAACCGTGAACAGACATGCGCGTGCACAGTGCGACTGAATGGGATTGCTGTTTGTGACGAATGTATAGAGTGGAAGCGTTGAGCGAGCGAGCGCAGCGCACGGTACGGTACGGTATGAGCGAGCGTGTGGCGACATTGGATGCGGGACGAGGATGTCTCAGGAAACAGCTGCTGTGCCAGCTGGCACAGCACGGTCTTTACTACACTTTCACCCTGCTACAGGTACTGTCTGTTGTGTGAGCCCGGCTACCCCCTGCTGACCGGTCTTCGCTGGGTTTCCATCTCGTCTCGATTCCTTCTGGAGCGAGCAAGCCCGGACGGATTGTAGGATGATACACAGGCAGGGTAATGGAATTTCGTCTCTCGGAACGGGTTTGGAATTGAACTGAACTGAAGCGAGACCACCCACCAGAAGTGTGCAGTGACAGCGCGAGCGTCGCAGCAGCATCACCATCTGAAGGCAAAGGCCATGGCGCTTCGCAGAAGATCTCCCGTGCTGAATTGGGCTGTGAGGAGGTTCATGAGCGTGAACTCCAAGTCTCCAACGGTTATTCCTCCACACGGCCATGCCCTTCTTTCCAATAGAGCATTGATCTCAGTGAAAGGGAGGGAGGCGACTAAATTCCTAAACGGTCTGGTAGCCTACAAGATGCTCCCCACATATGTCAAGCGGAAGGAAATGACACTGTCCAACGCTGTTCAGGATAGCTCGACGCTGCTCCAAGAGTTCGACCACGAACAAACGAACTGGGGGACCCTGAAGGAGTCAGTGGACACAGGAAATCTCACCGTGACGAGAAACGGTATCTTCACCGTCCTTCTCAATTCCAAAGGCAGAGTGATTTCTGATGTTTTCATATACCCGCACAGATACAGCGACGGCCAGATGGACATTCCGGAGTACCTGATTGAAATTGAATCCTCTCTGGCAAAAACGCTGATGGGCATTCTGAAGATTCATAAGCTGAAGGCAAAAGTTGATTTGAAGCTGCTGGACGGCGACAGCTTCAAGATGTGGTATGTGTATAATGATCACAACCAGGAGACACTTTACAATTTGCAAACAAGATATTTCAGCGATGAATCGCCTGACTTAAAGAATCCTGTTAGTGCTCTAGATGCCACTAGACGTTTCCTCCAGGATCGCTCTTTGTTCACACCTGGTCTTGATCAAGGAAAAGTTATAGGCTTTGCATTTGACGACCGCTGTCCAGATTTTGGATTAAAGCTAATCACCAGCTCTCAAGTCGAAGACATTTCCGAAATCATTACTCCAGACTTTCTACCCAATGACAGATCATCATATATTGACAGTGAGCTACTGGAACTCAGAAGATACATAGCAGGAATTGCTGAAGTACCTACTGAACTCGCACCAAATAAACATTTACCACTGGAGTCATGCTTTGAGTTCATGGGCGGAATCAACTTTGACAAAGGTTGTTACATAGGTCAGGAGCTGACAGTTCGAACTTACCACACGGGGATGCTAAGAAAGAGAATAGTCCCTGTCAAGTTGTATCCTTATGAGCAGAATCCTGACGAAGTGATGCTCGATCTGAACGATCAGGTGAATGTTGGAGCCGTTCAGTCAATCGACATCTATTCAGACTCCCCTCAACAAGCGAAGGGCACAGACCCCCAATTGGTCCCTTCCCCCTTTGGCGATTCCAGTCCATCTGTTTCCCCGAGAAGGTCAAAGAGAAGGTCCTCCTCTGGTGTACTGCTGAGGTCTACTGGATCGATAGGGCTTGCTCTAGTTAGGTTGGAAGACTTTGCATCTGACAGTAAATTCTACCTCGATGTTGCCATCTCAGAGACAGAGAGTACACGGATTGGCGTTAAGGCATTCATTCCTTCATGGTGGCCATCTGAGTAAAAGTGTTCTTCTAGCACATACTGTGTCTGTATTATAACTACGCGCCATTTGTAAATATATCACAATTAAACATACAGCAAGCTGCTCCATTACCATCCTCAGTTGGTTAAAAAGAGTTTGCCGGTGCACTGTTAACTAACAAATTCTTCTTCAGAGTTAACATCTCCTGCTTCAGATCCTCATTGTCCTTTTTCGTAATAAATAACTCTGCTTGCAAGTCTCTTATTTTTAAGTTGTAATGTTCATTCTCAATGTCATCGTTGGAGTCTCTGTCGTCATCGCTGTTACCGTCATGCTTGAAGTCATTTGTTATAGGAGTGGCGTTTCTCGATACTTTTCTTCCCTTGAATAGCTTCAGCTCGTCAATTTCCTGTCTCAGTTGGTTTATCGTTCCCTTGTGCTTTGATAATTCGCTCTGAGAAAGCTGAAGGGCTTTTGAGATGTTTCTGACAGATGATAGAGATTCCTTGTAGTTTTCCTCAGTTTTGGTCAGATCTGAAATTCTCGCCTTCAAGGAAGCAATATCTTCTGCCTCAGCTTTCAGCTTTTCATTCTCACTTGATAACTTTGTGAATTTAGTGTTCAGTGTATCATTTTCGGATAACAGATCATCAATTTGTGAGAGTAATTTATCAGATGCTTGTAGAGACGAGGCTTGTTCACCATTAATTTCCTTTGCCTTCACTTCGTTGGTTTCTTCATCCACTATTGTGTATTTGGCGAGGAAAGAGTCAAGGGCAGTTGCCAATTTCATTGCATCATTCCCACGCCCTTCCGTTTCTTGATCCACTTTTTCCAGCTCATCCAACCTGGACAATAACGATTCATATCTCAAGTTGAGCTCATCATGCTTGAGTTTCCAATCTTCTTGTAATCTCTGTTTCGATTTGGCTTCTTCGAGTTCTTTCTCCAGTGATTTTATGACACCATTCATCTTTTGAAGGTCAATTAAGTTGGTAGAGAAGATTGGTTCAATTTCATCTAGCTTGGTTTGAACACTAGAATGCTTCTCCTTCAAGATTTCGTGGTCAGCTGTTAACCTGATAAATTTCCTTCTAATACTATTCTCATCCTCTTCCACTGGTTCTGTGACGGCCTTGACATTATTCCCTTCCTTTGACTGAGGCGTTTCATGTATTTGTTCCCTTAATTGTGCATTCTCTAGTTCAAGCTCGTTCACTTTTTTGCTCGCTTCTTCGGCTTGTTCACTGGTCTTCAATTTCAATGACTCTATTTCCACTAAAAGATCCTCAATGACGGATTTGAATTGTTGCTTTTCAGTGTCATCCGGGAGTGAATTAGCTTCTTTTCCATTAATGTCATCTGGAGACCTGCGTGTCGATAGTTTGCTTGCCATCATACCACTAACAGCCCCTGCAACCGCACTACTGCCATTGTGCTTCTTACTAATGTTCCTAATGGAATTAGACCTATCCGAGGCAAGGACATTTTTGGAATTTGTTGGAGCACTTGAAGGGCTGTCTTGATCATCAAGTCGTTGTGGTAGTGATTGCTCAGTTGAGTCATGGATTGTTTTGCCCGAGTGAACTTCTAGTGTGTTCTTAATCGACGGCGGCGAGTGAAGTATATCACTGGAAGAATCTTGATTGCTATCACCCTGAGCAACTTCACTGTCTTTTTCG
Source organism: Barnettozyma sp. UFMG-CM-Y5996 (assembly GCA_030580455.1). Lineage (NCBI taxonomy): Eukaryota > Fungi > Ascomycota > Saccharomycetes > Phaffomycetales > Phaffomycetaceae > Barnettozyma > Barnettozyma sp. UFMG-CM-Y5996. The sequence continues at coordinate 5,528 of JAKTSX010000027.1, read as the reverse complement.
TCAAAGTTTAATTGAGACTCGTTCGCAATATAACCATCAAAAAAGTCAGAAACTCTTGAGTTAGGATTGATGTAGCTAACACCTTCCAGAGAAGATTCATGTTCCTCACTCGCGATTGTGTTAGATGAGATGGGTGGGGGTATTTCCAACGGAAGCTCTTCTTCAGGGGAGGAAAAATCTCGTGATATTTCTGATCTCTGCTTACTCCGGACAGGAGTCTCTACATTTGGAGGGACTTGTCTGGAAGGACTCACTGGACTTGTCTGTACGATTTTCTTTGAACCTTGATAATGGTGTTGAAATGCTTCTTCTGCAGATGTTCCTGTAGAAGTGGGAGTTTGACGCTGTGAGGAGAAAGGATTTGTGCTAGAGTTGAGGGGGGTGGTATTTCTAGAAATTGGGGCAGCTCCAGAAGGTAGAGCTTCGGGAACAGAGTCACTTTGGAGATTACCTGGAAGCACTCGCTCCCTAACAGGGGATACTTGATGCTGGGTAGGCGGAGTGAATATATTGTTATGATTTGAGCTCTGAAATTCGTCAACTCTACCACGGCTGGGAGTATCGTGCTGGAACAAGTTAGGAATGTACAAAGGTAAACTGGTTAGATCCAGAGTGTATAGGATCGTTCCAACTCCGTGGTCTTCTGTTGATGGTTCCAAATCGTCTCCTGGGTTGGCGAAATCTGGTGTGTGGCCACCAAGAATCAAAAGTTCACCATTTTTCATAACGGATACACTATGGCCATACTTCCCTTTACACTCGAAAGGAAGTCCAGTTGGAAGTTTGAACCAACACGACGAAATTAAATTTAGGATGTAGCAATCTGAGGAAAGCTCTCCAGCAATAGTTTTTCCTCCGTAAATGACCAGCAAGTTCTTATACACCACAGATGCATGCTCTTCCAGAGGAGGAGGATGACTTCCAGTTGTTGTTGCGATACTCCATCTGTTGGACAATGGATCAAAAATCCACAGGTCATCCATTAGTTCGTGACCTCTTGAACCACCAAAAATCCACAGCTTATTGTCATAGACATCCATAGTGTGGTTGGTTAGTGGTGGAGGTCTCAAGTCACCCTCAACCTGAACCGTTTCCCATTGAACATCTGGACGACGGAATGAGGAAAGATTAAAAACTACCAGATCTTCGTAAATGATATCGTCAAGTTGACCTCCGTAAAGGTATAGCTTTGATTCAAAGTTCGTAATTGCAATAACTCCTATGGTGTGACCATAGCGTCCAGGCGGTTTCCTCCCAATTGGAGAAGGAATTGTCCAGGTATGAGAGTTCATATTGAATAGGTAGAGATCATTGTCAATCTCACCGGCTTCATTCGTGACTGTATCACCGCCAAAGACGACATATGCATTACCGCATAAGGTGGAGGCATGGCCGACTCTGGGAGCAGGTGAATTCTCGTAAATGTCCACCTGGAAGGTTTGGAAAGAGTCAATCTTATCCTCTTTAATGATCCATGTATCTCCATAAACAGATGTGTTATGCAATCCACCCATCACAAAGATCTCGCCCTTTTCGGTAGCTATGCTGGAAGCAGCGTGTCTATATCTAGGGAACGGACTTACCAATACCTTGGACCGTGACCACGGTGTTGAGACGTCAGGATTGGTTGACAGATACTGAGGAGGACGCTGTGAAGTGGCATAAACGAAGCCTCCTGTTTCCGCTGCAGATCCAGATCCGCTAGGAGACGGGGTTGGAGGGCCCTTTGACTTTGGGGATCTCGAGTTGTAGATGTTGTTGTTGTGATCATATGCGATCGCCGCATCCAGTTGATGCTGTCTCTGGAACGACGGTGTGGTGTGATGCTGCTGTTCACTGATTCCTGAGCCGCGATACCTGTCTGGCGACGTTGTTGTGTTGAAGCTAGCCGCCGTCCCAGTATTCCCTACGAGCGACGAGGCGCCTGCGCCACCAGTAGCACTGGAAGCTAGCGACGCCTGTGGACTGGCTACCGTGTTAGAGGAGACCGCTGGCGTCTTTGGCGATGCCAAAGACCCAGAGTCCTTGTCTGAGTGCTTCTTCTTCCCAAACTTGAAAGGCGCCATCGAGAGTGTCTGTGTATTCCTATTATCCCTCAAATGCTAACACACAAGATACACTGTCACAAATTGTCAGTGCGGCTCACTTCGCTTCTCGTGAGCTCCTGTACTGCTTCTGCTGGCTGCTCTTCTAATAGGCCACCTTTACCATACGTAGTGCTGTGCGTTTTTTTTTGCTGTTGGTTTTCTTCCTTCCTCGATCCCACCTGCCCCCACCAGCGTAACGCAAGGTGGTGGGAAAGGGCAGGCAGCACTAGGCACCGAAACGCGTTGTAAAAATAGGCGTGCGGAGAGAGAGAGTGTGTGTGTGTTGTGTGTGTCCGACAAGTGAGGGACGAGACGCTGCATCCGGATGCCAGCACTGGAAACACAGACAGACACACCAGCCATGACATTACGTGTACTTTCTGTGATAAGTGGCTGGGGTGACATCGCTTTTATCGTCGTGTTCTGCACTCCACTACCAATAAATGCGATGCACAAAAGCAAAAAAACAGTACAAAGCGAAAGCTCAGTTAAAGTAATCCACCACCGTAGCTCTACACATAGCTTAGCATAGGCATAGCGCACAACTAGCAATCTACCGCGAAAGGACTCACTCGAAGCACCTGCGTACTGTGCTTTTGTACCAGGCTGGACCCAGACCTGTGCATTTTTTTGGTAGTTGTCACCTGCGAGGGTGAGATCTGCTCTGTAACACTGTCTTCTTGCACAAGGCCTTCCCCTTGGCGACCAGAGCGCAGGGAATCCTGAAGAGAAGAGAAGAGACGTCAGGACACCTTAACCATTGTGGATTGACACATCGATATCGCTCGAACCTGACGGACTCCCTACCATTGCACATCGCTGCTGCCGTTAAAGGCTCCGTTTCACAGTCACAGTAGGCAAGATGTTGAAGCGGGAGGAGGAGGATTCAGCGGAGAAGTTCGACAAGTTCATCAAAAACTTTGATGAGACGATCCGGATGGACACATCGACACTCAAAACCATGAGCCGTGGCAGCGTTGTTGACAATGAAGAAGCCCATCATCACGAAAACAACTCTGTGGGATCGCCTACCAACCGTAGCAGCTCCCACTCTCCAGTGAAGGTCACATTGTCATCACAAATACCATCCTCATCACCGCTTCTGGTAACACCGACGAAACCATCGAGGAGCACAATACCACTGGATAGTCAACCTTTGCACAACGCTCAAGCGAATGAAGATAGCGATGAAAAAGAGGAGAAAGAGACCAGTGTGTGTGACCTTACTGGAGTATCTGCACGAACAGATGGACCCCAGTATAATATAGATGGAGCTACGCATATAAGAGTAGGTCCAAATGACAGCAGAACGTATTACAACAATGACCATTCAGGACCCATCCACGATCAAAATGAAGATTCATGCACCACCCCAGAAAAAGATGGTTCATTAAAGAGATCAAATGCAGCAGTTCCTGCAACGCGTATGACAGGGACCAAAAGAGGCCTTAATCTAGGAATACCAATCAACAAGCAACCTTCGATGATTAGGCATTCATCACCATCTACCAGCAAATCACCAGAAACACCGAGCATACATAAAAACTCTGGTGACAGCATCGGTGGTGGGAGGGCTGAGAAAGTAAGCAGGAGAAGAACAAACTCTAGTGTGAGCACACAGTCTTCTGTTGCATTTGATTTGAAAAATAATGAATTTAATGACAGTTTAAGAGAGTTAGCTCTAAAAGAGATGAAGATTATCGAGCTCAAGGACCAGATAAAGATCATGCAAAGGAGAATCGATAAAGAGGAGGAAGAGTTAAACTGGTTAAAGACAAAGGTTGGAAATAATTACAAAGAATCCCTCTCCCCAATTCAAAATAATCAAGTACCAGGATTAGGATTAGTAGGTGGTAGAATGACTGGAAACCAAACGCAAAGCTCACCTCTGAAGTTTTCACCTGAAAGATCCAAACAGGAAAGTGATAATAAAGCGAAACGACAAAGTGTTTGGACAAAGCCTATCAACTTCCTCAACCAATTTGATCAGATCCTACAGAATGAAATCGAAAGGTTGAATAGAGAGGCGTTCTCATCTCCCCAACAACCTAATCGCAACAGACCACTGGATGCCAGGGAACAATATGCGACAGTGCAGTCAGACGGTGATGAAGAAGTTGGACAAGGCACACTCAAAGGGGAGGATATGTTGCATACAGTTTCCAATTCTCTATGGACATTTGTTAGTGATGTAAAGCAAGGGTTGATGGGAGATCACTTTCCTTCATATGAAAACCAGCAACAACAAGATAAACAAGTATCAGTTCAGCAACTTTTTGGCGAGGCTGAATCAGACCACAGTCGAATCATGAATGAAACTGATAATGAACAAGAAATGGTTCCATTGTCCAAATCAAAATGATTTAGTGATTTGTAGCTCTATTGCAATCACCAATCAATCTCAGAAATGGATATCAGAGCCAAACAGCATGAATTTTTAGATACCATTCGCTGAGAGGGTCAGTCCATGTACAATACATATGAAATACGAATGATCTTTGCTTCATGAGGATTTTGTAGTTGTCACCACTTGAAGGGGCCGGTGAAGACTTATAAGTTACCTACAAATCACATGGGTTGGATATTCCTTTGCTGCAAAGGCAGTGGATCACGTTAGATTCAATATTAAGAACTAGGACGGCTGAACTATGTTGGAAGTCAGTCAGACAACAACAAACAAATAAATACCACTGGGGTTTCCAATACATTGCAATTTACTGTTCTACCATTGAATTATTGTGTCAATTTTATCTGCAAATGGACTTGTTGGAATATCAGGACTTGCTCATGCTCTTTCGGGTTGACAGAAGTGTCGCTCTCGAATATGCAAACAACAATATCAGCGTAAACCCTGTTGCTCTTGGATATAATCATACTCCTCTAATGAAGGCCGTCCTTGATAAATTGAAAAGCTGAATGGATCAACAGCAACCTGCCAAAAGAACGGCTAACGTCCAAGAGGTTGCGGAAACAAACATTCTGGCTTTTTGTTTATAAACACCATTACTTGGCGAAATGGAATTCCTTGAAGAACATATGGAAGCACAACCATAGTGAAGTGTAAAGAGCTGGCTCATCACCGGAAACTATCGCTGTCCCAAAGATCTTCTTCAGGGGAAAGCAGCTGTACCTAAAGCTTGGACGGTGGGGAGATGAAGACGACCTGGGTTTCTTCATGGTCATGGAGGAACTCAAGCCAGAAAGCGGTGTGGATGGGAAAAGTGCCTACCCCTCTAAGAATCGGTAGTTACAGATGCATGTAAGCAGGTTGAGGTGATGCTCAAGAGGGTTGGTATCAGACATGGTGACCGTAAGTGGTCTATTCTGGTTTACTTGAACGGCCGTGTTCACTTTATTGATTTTGGACATAGTGATATAGTTCACATGGAATCACGTAAGGTTTTGAATCAGATGGTGATTGAAGATCAACAAAGACTAAGG